>AWWV01012781.1:0-38756 GCA_001974805.1 Corchorus capsularis
CTTTGCTGACTTGGTTATCTGAGGTATTGTACACTGCCTTGATCATTTTGTCTTGGTGTGATCTATCGATTGTGCTCTTTTTTCCTTGTACTGCACTGCACGAAATTCCTGTACACTGAATTGCTCATGTTTTGTCCTATTGTGGCTAGGTTTGTACTGCTGAGGTGGCGAGGGGAACCATCCCAGCTTGGTTCCCCTGTTTCTCGAAAAGATAAGTTCCTTATTAATCTTATTCATCAGCATTTAGTCTTTGTTTTAATTCTGATTGTCACTGGTCTGATCCCTTTTTCTTAATCTGTTTTGCAGGTCAGTTTGAGGGTAATTTTGAGGCAATAATGGATTAATTGATGGAAGAACATGTGGCGATTCGAACCATGACTTTGACTTAATTTTACTTTCTGATGTAACTCTGTATGTAATAATGAAATAAAAATTGCAATTGAAATGGGCTCCTTTTTGTTGTTTTCTTTTCCTTTTTATTAAGCATAGTTCAATAATGGCCCAAGTACAAATGATGATCCAACAGAAATACACAAATAAAAAGGAAGGCCCGAATGCCCATAAACTCCATGCCAATGACCCAATCATAGTGTGATGGCTGACCCATATTGATAATTGATGGACTAAGTTAATGGAGCAAGATTCAACTTGGTAAAGTGATCTATAACCCTAATAAAAGCTCGAATGGAAAAAGTTTCTTTTTTGTGATTTTCCCATTTTTCTTTTCTTTTCTTTTTTTGTGATTTATTTATTTTTACTTTTTGAATGCAATATGTAAGATAACTCATTACATTCTACTGAATTGCCAAAATGTCAAAATAAATTAGGAAATGATTTAGCTACTCCTAGATGCAAATTCAGAAATATTTTAAGCTAAATAAATAAAAAGGATATGGGCTAAAAATGGGTGTCTACACATACATTCAAGGCTTAAGCAGAAAGGTAGGTACAACAGGCAGTGTGCATCAGGCAAAATAGAAGCAAGCACAAATGATAAACTGCAACTTTAGAGTCAATAAATTCAATTCACAATGAGGGGCAGAGAACTCAACATACAACCACAGAGAATTCAATCTCAAATAGAATCAGTTCAAGGGAGAAGAGAATATACTTGGATAGAGAAAGGGTTTCTCTGCAACTCACCCACCAAGGCCAATCAAAACAGCAATCAGAATCCAAAGGCGAAGAAAGGGTAATCAGGCAGTAAAAAGCTTAATCTTTTACAGTCAAATTGAGGCATTTAAACATGTAGTTTCCTCAGCAAATCCATCAAAGCAAAACAAGGGCATATCATGGTAGTTAGCAATCATCTTGGAAGCAACAAAGAAGTGAAATTTTACCTTCTCAAAGTGATATTCTTAGCTCCACAGAGTCTGCCACGTTGTCAATAGGTCCAAGTCAGCAAGAGCAGGAACAAAAAGAGAAATATGTGTGAAAGAATTGAATTGAGGTAAAATGAAAAGAGACAAAATAAAAGAAAGATGGAGTAACCTTCACCGAGCCAGCTCGGCGTTTTCTACCTGCACAAAAGGACAAACACAGAGCATATTCATGCTGTGCACACACTCACAGGCCATCAAACTTCACCTGAGAAGTAGACAATAGAGGGATTAAAACAAAATGGGAGAACAATGGAAAATAGCAAACCGTAAGATTGAGGAAGCAATACACGGTGAGGATTCAAACATAGGGGCTATATGTATCATACTTTCTATTTGAGAAAGGGGGCACAATTTTCGAGATTCAAGGTTTCTGTTCTAGGGTTTTAGTAGTCAAAAAATTGAGGGTTCTTGAAGAGTCTAGTTTGGAAAAAAAAACGTTAGGGATTCTTAGTTTATCGTGATCAAAATACAAAAAAAAGTCAGTTAACCAGCGAAAGTGAATACCTTCTTCGGTCTGTTGGTGTTTTCCCGTTCATTCTTTTGCTTCCCAGTATGGTAGGAGGTCTCTTTGAGTTCAGATCTGTAGGAAAGCCATCGTTTTGAGTCTTTATTTCGTTGGGTTTGTGTCAAAGCTTAAGAAGGAGGGGACTTTCGTAATCAGTGGTGGTCTTTTAATCGGAGTCAGTCTGTTACTTTCGAGTGTGTTAGTTTCTTTGGTTTCGTGGCGTTTGTGGGTTAGGATTTTCGGTTACGAGAGTAAAGGAGGAGCCTGTTGGTTGTTTGGGATTAAAACTTGGGGTTTTCTGGTTAGTTTCGCGGTGGAGAGGAGCTTTTGTAGTAGAGAGAGAAAGGGGAGTCTGGTTCGAAGAGAGAGAAGGGGATTTCGTGAAAGTGAAGTGGAAAAGAAGAGAAGGAAGAAGAAGAGTACGGATAGGGCCAAGTTTGGGGGCATTTCAGTGATTCAAGGGGTACATTTCTAAACTCTTTTAATTCAGTCCTCTATTTAATGCGATTAATCTTGTTAGTGTTACTTAATTCACATAAGACTAAAACTTATGGGAGTCTTCGATAGAGTCCCTAAAGTCTTGTTGTGGTTTCAATTAGGTCCCTAGTAGAATAGTTTTTTATTTAGTTTAATAATAGTGTGAATAAATTAGTTAAATACAATTAATTATAATACGGAATTTGCTAAATTTAGATTACATAATGTATCTTGAGATAGTTAATTAACATGTTATTTTTCAAGACTCATATCTAGTTAGTATTTAATTATTAAATTCCATAATAAATTAGGAAAAACTCATCTGCATCATGCATCATTAAATATCTGCTCATTAACTGTTCAATAAACATGTGTTCATCTCCGACAATGGGAATCCCTCAGAAAGGGTTTCTCTAGGTCGAGGCCACGCTATAAATCGCTCCGGAATGTCGGGCCGTGCTTTATGGAATGGCCTCGGTTGAACACACGTTTACTCATTCTTAGTCTTGTTGCATCTTTAAACGTCATTCGATATTCAAATAAAAAGGACTGTGAACATTTATTTCCGAAGATGAGACTCCCCTAGAAAGGGACTCTTTAGGTCGGGACTACTCTATAAATCGCGCCGGAATGTCGGGCCGTGCTTTATGGAGTGGCTCCGGTTAACTGTCGCACTCTTCTAAAATTGACAGTTCGTGCATCATTTGCATCATGTCTAGGTGGACCCACCAAAAATTAGAGTTGGATAAATTGATAATTAGGGGTAGGACTAATTTGATTAACTAAAAAAATAGTTCAAAAATTCAAAAAAAAGGGAAAAAATCAGAAAATTAAAAGAAACAATAAAATGTGCTTTCAAAAAAATGATTTTATTATGTTCTCTTATCTAGTTTTCGAAAATTAAGAAAAAGTAAATTCAAGAGTTTTCAAGGTAAGTATTTTCAAAAGAGAATGTTTTCTATTTAAGTAATTTCAAAAGAAGATTTTGGAAATTAATAAAAGTGATCATGTTTTCCTGGAAAATCAAAAAAATGGTAAAAACATTTTGACACAGCATTTTCAAAAATTCCTTTTTGAAGAGGAAAGGATCAACAAGAGAACAAACAGTGAAAGAGAATTGAAAGCGGAATTAATCGACGGTCGTTTGATTATATTCTTCTAAAATTCTCGATATTCCAACTTATTTTAAAAGAAATTGATTTTCTTTTTTCTTTCATAACAATTTATGTTAATGATTAAGCATTTAAGATAAAAGCAACCAATTTAAGTTTTTAATATTAATGTTAGATTTTCAGTACCGTCTTGCTGACGGGCGTTGTGGGGGTGCTAATCCTTCCCCACACGTAACCGACTCCCGGACCTAGGTTTTGATTCGTAGACCGTAGTTTTAGACTTAGTGTGTCTGTCGTCGAGCACATGGTCCATTAGGTCTAATAATCAGTAGGTGGCTAATCACACCTAGACAAAAAAGATTAGTGGCGACTCCTTTAGGCCAGGCGAGTAGTAGTTTTCCTCTAAGTCGCTTAACGGTAGGGTTCGGACCCCCCAGACCCGCACGTTGCGACAACAATTTAAATAAATCTAAACTAAATAACTAGAAAATAATTAAAGAGAAAATCAAGGGATAAAAGCATACTTCTTCTCCTTTAGGTAAGTAATTTGATCAATTGAATCATGGATCATAGACACTAAACATGAATTTGACTTAAATTGCAATCAATTAAGAATCATAAATTATCTCAAATCGATATATAGCCTAAGACGTAGACATCAATTTTCAATGAAACAAAGTAATCCTCTTAATATCTTAAACAACTCCATTTGAATAATTGGTATATGAGTCAGATGTGATGCTCATTCCAACATGCTATGAAGATTAACCCCCATCTCGATGACAATTAATCACAAATATTCTAATTGCAGGTCAATTTCAACCCTTAGAATACGCATTAAGCTTTATTTATCCACATGCATGATAAATCAATACCAAACTTGCCTACGTCAATTTCCATCTCGGCCTAAAGATTTCAACAAGGTTTGATATCCCAATGAATCTAGAACTTCTAGTTCAATTGTCACTTGTGACCAACATCGACTTAACTTAAGCCAACTGAATCTAACTATAGTATTCATACTATCAAGATAAGTTGCGCACACAAATCAATCAAAATATGAACACATAAGATGAAGTATAGAGATATGAAACATATTCAAACAGAAAAATCAAATTATTAAGAACAAAAGTCTCACCAAAGATTCATTGATCAAAAATACCTAAGGAAAAGAAGTATAAAAGGTTTAGCTACTCATGGATTGCAAGCAATCCATGAGAGACTTACAAAGCAAAGAGGTGGGCGGCTGCCTCCTCCTCAAAATCACAAAACCTAGAGAAAAGATGTGTATGATATGTTCGGTTAGGTGTGTTATCATATCTCCCTAGGGTTTTAGACTTAAGAGGGTATTTATAGAGGGTGGCTTAAGGTTAATTTAGAGCTAAACAAACCCTAAGGACGTGCTGGGCTGCTCTCCAAGTCTTCAAACTAATCCAAATAAGAATTTGGGCTCAATTGGATCAATCCCGCACGAAAGGCCCAAGACAGTTTCTGTCCGCTGACTTCAGGGGCATTTTCGTCCATGAAAACGTCTGAACTGGGCTTCGACTAAAACACGAAAGTTCTAGATCTTGGAGTTAGCTTTCCAACGCCTACACATACGCCTTAAACAGAGCTCTGGATCAAAAGTTATAGCTAAAATACAGAAGGGTCGCCAAATCTGGAAACAATTAGAGAAGCTTCAAGGTGAAGTGACACATGATGGCTGTCTGGCGCGCGCGCATGGCTGGCCCCGACTCCCCCTGGGCGCCCATGTCAATGGCTTGTGCGCCCAGGGTGTTGCTCTCAGGTCCCAGGTCACCAATGCCCATGTGTTGGCTAGGTGGCATGCCCGACTGGCGCTGGGCACCCATGCGGCAAGCTTGGCGCCCCACCTGGTTTGCCTTGTGCCCCATGTGCTCCAGTGCTCCAACGCCACTTGACATGTCTTCTTGCCTTGAAATTCAACTTTGCTCCTTTGCTTCGAACTCTTGAAAATCAATCTTATGATGATAAAATTGATTCTTCAAGCTCTTCAATCACGATCATATTGGCTCCATTCTTCATCCAAATTGTTCTTGGAAAATATTTGTGTAAATAATCATCCAAAAAGGCTCCAAAAAGGTACGTAATTGGTGATTTTGCACTTTTCTTCACTTTAGCACCTATAAACACAAATATACCAAATATAAGGCATAATCAAGCATAAAATACCCAAAAAGCATAGGGAATATGACCATAAAAAGATGCATAATTTTGGTCTGATCATATTTCCCTCACACTTAAGCTTTGCTAGTCCCTAGCAAACTAAGGTTAATCCTAAGAAAACAAAAAATGTTAGTCTTAAACTAAACAACATATTGATTCCACTTTCGTAGGTGTACGGCGGCACTTAGCTCGTGACGCAAGCCTTTAAACCTTTATACGTCTATAAAGGAGAAGTTATAGTCTCCTGAGGGTTTTACTTAACTAGAACGATACCCACAAATATTATGTAAACATTAACTAGAGACATCAAACTTTAGAAAAAAAAAGTACTTCTAATAAATTAAGAATTTAATCTACATTTTCTAATCAAACGCAATATAAGTTAGCAAAAATACAAAGACCATAAGATTCAAATCAACTATGCACAAAACCACTCCAATCAATAATGTAGTTTCTAAGATCAACATACCTTGGATGAATTTGACAAAGAAAACTTACCATAAGCTTGTATTTACATCTATTTCCAAGAAAAAGCAATATCATGGATATTAATCAAAGATTAGAATGGGTTAAAAGGATGGCCTATTTGAAGAAAGCAAGGTTAATAACCTTAGAAGTGTTCATGATTTGGGGCTACTAGCTCCCTTTATTTTGTGGTTACTAACACTCATTTTTTTTTTCAAGAGAGACAATATTTTCGCATTCCATGCCTCCTATCCTCTTTTCAAGGATTACTAACTCCTTTTTTTAAAGAAAAGAGTGACAACAATGGATTAATTAATTTCATTTTTTTTAAGCAGTAAATATCTCTTCTCCACTTTTCATGAAAACACTTCTTTTTTAAAAGAATTTAGCTACCCTTCATACCCCCACACTTAGTCTTTGACTTATCCATGACATACTTCTATGAATGTACACAAGATTCAACACAAGTTCTAGAAGTAATACACTTGGCAAAACATTTTTGGGTATGAAAAACCTTATTAATTACACTTCTTGATCAAAGAATGAAATTATACATAAGAAAATTTGAAAAATATTTTCAATGTATCCAAACCAAATTAATATTACAAAAGATTATATTAGATGTATCCAAACCAAACCAAATTTGAAAATTTGAAAAATATTTTCAATGTATCCAAACCAAACCAAATTTGAAAAATATTTTCAATGTCATCGGACCGCAGTTTAGAGTGAAAAATAGATTTTGCAACAAAATAAATATTAGATGTGGTGTACAAAATAAATGATATCTCTTGACTAAAAGCTCAGTTTATAACTAAACATTTAATGATAATCTTAATTTAATACCAAACCTTTAAAGTTGTTCAATATAGTATTAAACCTCATCGAATTGGTTCGATTTAATAATTCTTACTTTTTAGATGGACCTCAAAAGGTGCTTCCCAATTCCCACGCACTGTCAACTCCTCTTCTCATTATCGGTTATTCTAAGTGGATTTAAGTTGCTCAATTTTGTACTAAACGTTTTAAAAACGCTCAATTTAGTACTAAACTTTCAAAATTGCTCAAATTTAGAACTAAACCCCATAGTAACTTTTTAGATATATTTCGGGAGACGTTTCCTACTAGTCATTGTTCAAGTGTTCAGTGAGACTTTGTTGACATTGTGAATTAAATTCTTTTTTTTTTAGAATAATTTGAAATTCATTGATGAGAAATCTCAAAAGAGATTGGGATTATAAACGCACAAGAATTAAGACTTGTGCACCACTACTTGATTAACTTTAGCATCAAAACGTATCGAGCTAATCTATGAGTCAACAAAACCCCTATATCCCAACAAACAAACTAACTCCCCCATCCTAAAAAACTAGGACTAACAATCAAAATGCAACCTACTCCTAATCTAGTTCATATCAGAAATGTTCTTCTTCATTTCGGAGAATTTACCAGCAGTTGGTTGTTTTCCATCTTCAAAAGTAAGCTCCTCAGACGTTACAATTTGCTGCTGTTCAAAATTAGTACACTCCACAATATTGGACCCTAAATTTGAACTTTGAATGGAATTATGCAAGTTGAAGAAAATTGGCTAGCACAAGAAATTAACTTAGGAAATTTTTTTTTTAAGGAAAACGCTATGTTGCGGTTTTTGGTAGTTACGAGAATTCCTTTGTGAGAGCTTTTTGTCTTGTCATGAGTACATGTTTCTTTCCTTTTTTCTTTCTGATCAGTTATTGTTCAATTTAATCTCTTTAATTTGTTCATATGGCTGAAGATCTTAACAATCTCTGGGCGAAATTCTCTTTACAAGAAGAGGAAGACAACATTGTTGAACTTAACCATGGATCGGTGACTGAGACATTTGGAGTTGGCATCCATTGCCTAATTGGGAAAATTTTAACCTGTAAGTCGATTAATGCTGATATTCTCAGATCGGTTCTTTACAAAATATGGAAAATTATTGGTGGCTTGCAAGTTTGTGAATTGGGAGAAAAATTATATTTGTTTCAATTTGAGAGAGTTGGTGAAAAGCATAGAATTTAGCTTCAACAGCCATGGCACTTCAATAGAGCGTTGATTGTCCTGAATGAGTTTGATGAATTCTCCAATCCAGAATCGATCGATCTCAATTGGTGTTCTTTTTGGGTTCAAATCCATGGTTTGCCATTAGCCTACATGAATGAAAGCACTGGTTATACAATTGGGAAAACAGTTGGCATAGTTGAAGAAGTTGATTTATGTGGTGAAAAGATAGCATGGGAAAATGCCTTCGAGTCAGGATTAACTTGAATGTTAACAGACCTTTGAAGCGAGGTACCAAGGTGAATCTGCCTAATGTTGCGGTTACAATTATTCCTTTCTGTTATGAATGTCTTCCAGATTTTTGTTATGTGTGTGGATGTCTTTCTCATCATGAGTCAGAATGTGAGAAGGCATTTACTATGAAAAGATCTAGTGGTAAGATTGTTCGGGAGTATGGACCATGGTTGAGGGCTGAATTTCCAGTTTCAAACTCTGTTTCTTTTGTTGGCTCTTCTAATTATGTTTCGAATCAGTGATGCAATTTAGTTGGCCAACAAAGTGTTAATCAGACCGGGGATCTTCACTTCTTCCTGTTGATATGATTCAAGCAGAGACAATTGCAGATAATACAGAGATCGGTGCTACATCAAAGACAGTATTAGACCAGAATTAATGCAAATAATCAGCGAGTGATTGATTTAGTAGCTGGAAATTCCAATGATTTGAATTTGGTAACTGCTATCACCAAGGAGATTACCAATAAAATGGCAGATATTTCAGAAGTTCTTGCGGTGCAGACTTCGAATTCAACGGAAGATGATGCGAGAATTGAAACCCATACCCCTCCAACCCAAATTGATCTTTTGGAGAATACGTTTTCTTTTGGATATCTTCCCAATCCTAAACTCTTTGATATTAAGAAAAACTCCCAATGGAAACGGGCTGCTCGCTATCATTCTAAGCCTACAAAATCTGGTTCATCACTTTTCCCTACTTCTGGTGATCGGTCGTTGATCAAATCACAAGATAAATTCCCCACAAACCAATAACAAATAGAATAACTACTTAGCTAGGGCAAGTAGGGGTCGAATCCACAGGGAAGTTACGAATCAAAGTTAAATCTTACAGAAGAAATTCTAACCTAGAAAAGATATTTTTGGATTTTTGAAAATAGATTAATTAAACTAGAAAACAATTAAAAGAAATCTAAACTAAAGATTTAGAATAGAGTTTAGTAAAAACAATGAGTAAAAACATAATTCTTCTCCTTTAGGCAACTACTTTGATCAAGTGAATCATGGATCATGGACACTAAACATAAATTTGGCTTAGATTGCAATCAATTAAGAATCATAAATTACTCCAAATCGGTATATAGCCTAAGACGTAGACATCAACTTTCATTGAAACAAAGTAATCCTCTGAATATCTTAAACAACTCCATTTAAATAATTGGTATAGGAGAGGAATACTCGACCCCCCAACATGCTAAGAAGAATTAACCCGCATCTCGCTGACGATTAATCTCTATTGTTCCTAATCAAACATTCACCCTGTGAAGAATCATAGGACAAGCATTAAGATTTACTTTTCCACATGCATGATAAATCAATACCAAACTAGTCTACATCAATTTCCATCTCGGCCTAAAGATTTCGACAAGGTTTGATATCCCATTGAACCTAGGACTCCTAGAATTACAATTGTTACTTGGGCCAACTTTAGCTTGATCAAGCTACTTGAATCTAACTATAGCATTCATAAATCTCAAGATATGTTGGGCACCAAATCAATCAAAGTATGAACACATAAGATGAAGCATAGAGATAAGAAACGTATTTAAATAGAAAAAGCTCAAATTATTAAGAACAAAAGTCTCACCATAGATTCATTGATCAAAAGTACCTAAGGAAAAGAAGTATAAAAGGATTAGCTACTCATGGATTGCAAGCAATCCATGAGAGACTTACAATGCTTGGAGGCCGGCTGCCTCCTCCCTCTCCTTGACGGCGCAAGACCTAGAAAACTAGGGAAAATTATGTAGAAAAGTGTTATGAGAGGTTGGCTAGGGTTCTAGACTTAAGAGGGTATTTATAGGGGTTGGCTTAGGGCTAACTTAGAGCTAAACAAACCCTAAGGACGTGCTGGGCTGCTCTCCAAGTCTTCAAGTTAGTCCAAATAAGAATTTGGGCTTAATTGGATCAATCCCGCAAAAAAGGCCCAAGACAGTTTCTGTCCGCTGACTTCAGGGGCATTTTCGTCCACGAAAACGTTCGAACTGGGCTTTGACCAAAACACGAAAGTTGTAGATCTTGGAGTTAGCTTTCCAACGTCTACTCATACGTCTCAAACGGAGCTCTGGATCAAAAGTTATGGTCAAAATACAGAAAGGTCGCCAAATCTGGAAACAAGTGAAGAGGCTTCAAGGTGAAGGCACGCATGATGGCATGCTTGGCGCGCGCATGGCTGCAACCCGACTCCCCCTGGGCGCCCATGTAGATGGCTTGTGCGCCCAGGGCGTTGTTCTCAGCCCCCATGTCGTCAGTGCCCATGTGCTTGTTGGTGGCATGTCTCGACTAGCGCTGGGCGCGCGCCGCATGTGGTTTGCCTCGCGACCCATGTACTCCAGTGCTATGACACATCTTGACATGTTTTCTTGCCTTGAAATTCAACTTTGCTCCTTTACTTCAAACTCTTGAAAATCAATCTTATGATGATAAAATTGACTCTTCAAGCTCTTTAATCACGAACATATTGGCTCCATTCTTCATCCAAATTGTCCTTGGAAAATATTTGTGTAAATAATCATCCAAAAAGGCTCCAAAAAGGTACAAAAATGGTGATTTTGCACTTTTCTTCACTTTAACACCTATAAACACAAATATACCAAATATAAGGCATAATCAAGCATAAAATACCCAAAAAGCATAGGAAAATGACCATAAAAAGATGCATAATTTTGGTCCGATCATATTTCCCCCACACTTAAGCTTTGCTAGTCCCTAGCAAACTAAGGTTAATCCTAAGAAAACAAAAAATGATAGTCCTAAACTAAACAACATATTGATTCCACTTTCGTAGGTGTACGGCGGCACTTAGCATGTCACGCAAGCCTTTAAACCTCTATACGTCTATAAAGGAGGAGTTATAGTCTCCTGATGGTTTACTTAACTAGAACGATACCCACAAACATTATGTAACATTAACTAGAGACATCAAACTTTAGAAAACAAAGTACTTCTAATAAATTAAGAATTTAATCTACATTTTCTAGTCAAATGCAATATAAGTTAGTCAGAATACAAAGAACATAAGATTCAAATTAACTATGCACAAAATCATTCCAATCAATAATGCAAGATCTAAGATTAACATACCTTGGGTGAATTTGACAAGGAAAACTTACCATAAGCTTGCATTTTCATCAATTTCCAAAGAGAAAGTAATATCATGGATACTAATCAAAAATTAAGATGGGTTTTAAAAGAAATAGCTCAAAATTTCTAAGCAAGGTTACTAACCTTAGAAGTGTCCATGATTTGGGGCTATTAGCTCCCTTTATTTGAGGTTACTAACACTCATTTTTACAAGAGGGACAATATTTCCGCTTTCCATGCCTCTTATCCTCTTTTCAAGGGTTACTAACTCCTTTTGTTAAAGAAAAGAGTGACAACAATGGATTAATTAATATTTTTTTATTATTTTTTTTAAGCAAGAAAATATATCTTCTCCTCTTAACATGAAAACACTTCTTTTTAGAAGATTTAAGCTACCCTTCATACCCCCACACTTTGTCTTTGACATATCCATGACATACTTCTATAAATGTACACAAGATTCAACACAAGTTCTAGAAGTAATGCACTTGTCAAACCATTTTTGGGTATGAAAAAACCTTATTAATTACACTTCTTAATCAAAGAATGAAATTATACATAAGAAAATTTGAAAAATATTTTCAATGTATTCAAACTAATTAATATTATAAAAGACTATACTCATGGAAATTAAATCAAAATTTAATAGAGATACAAAATAGTTTTTAATTTTCTTCAAAAATTTTGAAAAATTTGTCTCTAATCAATAAGATAGAAAAGAAAATAGGATCTTGAAAACAGACTACTTCTTCCCCCCACACTTAAATGACACATTGTCCTCAATGTGTGTTGTGCTAGTATTTTGATAAAAAATTTCAAAACATGTTGTTTTGCAAACTTTTGGAAAAATGAAGTACACAAGTAAGACTCGATCTAGAAAGTGTCGACCCAATCTAATAAATCAAGCAAACTTATTACTAGCAATAAATAACAATAAATGGGGTAATCCAATTAATTGAACACATGCAAGAATTAATTCACCAAGAAAGTCGAAACTCATTCTAAGCAAATTAATAAACATAGTATCAATCATAGCATCCAAACACATAAGTCTTACATAAGATCCAAATGCATGCAATGTCATGATAAAAATGCAAAACATTAAAAAGTTCATAACATATGACATCCTAAGGATAAGAATCAATGGCCTCTCCTTGGTCTCCTTTGGCTCATGGAATCACGTAGTGTGTCCTCCATTCTCTCCATGTAAGCTCTCATTTCACTCCTATGTTGCCTCATCTCTCGAACAATAAGTTGTTGAAATTCTCTCATAGGAAGCTCTTGGAAATTTTCTTCATCAACTTCCAAGGATGATTGTTCAAGTCCTTGTGCATAAGTCCTTCTTTGCACATTGTACCAATGTACCTCATTGGCAACAACTCTTCTTCTTAAACCCAAATGACTTAAACAATTCACATCAATGACATTGTCTTCATTGTTGAAGCAATATTCACCATCAACTTCAACTCCTTCATTGACCAAAATCTTGCTAATCAACAACGGGAAAACAAATGCCTTATCTTCATGCGAAGAATGAACTACTTCCCACATCCTTGAGAGTAACAACCTAGCCATTGGTATTCCATTACAATGACCTAGTCCATGGCAAAGCTTGTCTACAACATAAAAGTCTTCAATGCGAAGCTTATGCTTGTTACTACTCCTAGGAATGACGTTATGATGCAATAAGTAACACACAAGTCTATCCCTTGGTTCCATGTATTTAACTCTTACCTCTCTACTCCCTTGGTTATCCATACCAAGAGGAATGTCAAACCTCCTTAACGCACTATCCCTTTTCCATGTGCTCTCGGTTGGCGGTCCTTTGCTCTCCATTAACATAAGTAAAATAGAACATACTCCCCTTATTGTTCAAATAAAGAAAACGGCACAAGTATTCCTCATCAACTACAATGTACTTACCTTTGACCATTGTATTGATGGTGTAGGAATAACCTTCATGCTCCTTGTCCATGTTGGCATAAAATTGCTTCACCAAATTGGGATAGTAATTTCCATCTACTTGAAGAAGTGATCCCCAACCTCTATTGACAAACAATGGGCTAACTCCAAGTTCTTGATCAATGTTAGTTGGAAGTACTTTTTCTATAATGGAAGAGTTGTTATACCTTGCTTCATACCACTCTTGACATTCATTATCAACAAATATGGGTGGCGGCACACTAAAGTAAGGTTGTATGGTGGTTTCCTCCTCAATTGGTGCGACTTGAGATGTTGATGCTCTTGCTCTCACTCTTCTCGACATTTTCTCGAACACTTGGTGGGCACTAGGTTACCTTGTAGGGTTTCTTGAAAAATCTTTCTTTAAGATCCAATGTAGCACTCCCCAATGCTCTAAAAAGCTCCAATTAACTTCCAAATTATCTCTTATCTCCCTTCTAGTCACTCCAAACAAGAATCCAAAGAAAACAACCACTTTCCCAAAACTTATAAATTTGAAAAATTGATGGTTTTAATGGAAAAAGTGTTGAATAATCAAATGGGTAAGTGTTTAAGGTGATAAAAAGATGAAAGAAATGATTTGCAAGTGATGAAGTAGTGAAATTTTGAAGTTTAAAGTGAGTGAATATGTGTATGTAGGCAAGAGAAAAGAAAATTGAGTGGGTTTTGGATGAAGATGGGTGTTGAAGGGTTTGAAGTGGGTGTTGGGTGGTATTTATAGTGTTTGAGATGGGTGATGGGTTGTAGGTGTTGGAAGGCTCGGCGTTGGCATGGGTGCATGATGCTGTCCGCCTATAGCCCAGGGCAGATGGGTGCCCAAGCCAACCAGCTGGGTGCACAGGCAAAGCACCTGGGCGCATAGCCAGCGTCAGCCTCCAGCGCTGACCTAGCGGCTGGGCGCTGGGGCTGTCCAGCTGGGTGCCCAAGCTTGCGGCATGGGGCCCCAGCTGGGATCGGGCTTGGCTTCCTTTTGCAATTTTTGCTACCAAACTCAATTCCAACTTCAACTAAAATTGCCATCCAAAAATTTTACCATATTCCAAATTCTTCAATCCAAAAACACTTGATTTTCACCAAAAATTCCACTTGGTAACCATTAAAAGATTGACCTTATGTTCTTATCACTTAAGAGTCTATATGTATGAGATGCATGAGATAATTGTACAATGATAATATGCATGGAAAAAAAATTCAATTCAAGAAAATTAATTGATATGCATCAATCATCAATCAAACATAGGAAATTAAATGAGATTAGAGTTCAAGAAAGCTTATCTATTTTTGCAAAGTGTAAGCTCCAATTGCTCTTCATGTGTGCTTCCTTCCTTGTCTCCATTGCGTGATTGATTCCCTTGAGTTGAAAATGCAAAATTACCTATAACTAAGAAAAAGAAAATTCAAAAGAAAAGGATAGATGTTAGTGTATTGGATTGCCTCCCAATTAGCGCCTTCATTTAATGTCTTTGGCTAGACATCCTTGTGGACTATTCTCCATTGGTGAAGGAACGTTGAGTGTGCCCCTTCAAAAGTTCCATGGTGATGTTGAGAGTGTCACTCATGGCTTTGAAAAGTTCAACTATAGCTCCATCAATCTTGAGTAACTTCTCTCGAGCTTCCTTCAATTCCTTGTTGACATCTTCATGCGTGTTGTTGGAAATTTTGCCTCTTTCTCCAAGCTTCTCTTTGTTTTTCTTCTTGATCCAACTTGGAGGTGCAATTGCTTGAGTCAAAGCTTCCAATGCTTCATATGCGTCCTTCACAGTATGATCACACAAGGATATGTTGTTGATGCTATCCACAAGAAGTTGATCATCGACTTCTAATCCTTGATAGAAGCACTCGATCAAAACTTATTGTGAAATGTCATGTTGAGGGCAATCGGCACAAAGTTTCATGAATCTCTCCCAAGCTAGGTGGAAATTCTCATCCTTGCGTTGTCGAAAAGTTGTAATCCTTTGCCTCCCATTTGAAAGTTGCTCACTTGTCATGGTTGAAGATGTTGTACCTAACTCTTTCTTTACCCACTTTTTCACAACACAAACAAAATCATTAGTTTTCAAAGGTAAATTCGATGAAAGTTTGGGATGAATTACATCATCATCAAACTCCATCGTCAATGAGCCATCAAAAACATCGATTTTGGTGTGAGAAGTCCTTAGGAAATGTCTTCCTAACAAAAGAGGGCATTGATCCTTTGTAATTTCTCCTTCCATTTCCATAACAAAAATATCAATAGGAAAAATTAAATGTTGCACTTTAATTAAAATGTTCTCTAGCACACCTTTGGGATGTACCAAAGATCCATCGGCCAATTGAAGAACAACATCAGTATATTTTAAAGGACCAATTTTTAAAGTTTGATAGAAAGAATAAGGCATAACACTTAAAGATGCTCCTAAGTCAAGCATAGCATTATCAATGATAGTATTTCCAATTGAACAAGTAATTGAAAACATACCAGGATCCTTGCATTTTGGGGGTAAATGTCTTTACAAAACAGCAGAAACTGTTGCTCCAACATTCAACTTACCTTGCAACCTTTTCTTGTTTGTACACAATTGCTTTAGAAGCCTTGCATACCTTGGTACTTGTTGAATTGCATCAAGAAGTGGGATGTTGACCTCGACCTTTCGAAAGATATCCAAGATGTCTTGATCTTCATCTTCTTTCATTGATTTCCTTGACTTGGTTGGAAAAGGTTTCTTTTTTGAATCCAATTTGGGCTTGACCACAGAAGTTTCCTTGGCTTCTCCATTATCCTTGACAAATTCGAGAATAATGGGTTCATCCTCTTCAATTTTGATCTCCTTTGCTAGCACATGAAATTCTTCTTCTTTCTTCCTTGTCCCTTCATCCATTGTAGACTTAGTTGGATATGGTTCTTCCAACTCCTTACCACTTCTCAAGGAAATAGCGTTCAGATTCTCCTTTGGGGGCACTTTTGATTGAGATGGGATCTTGTTTTGGCCTTGTTCTTTGAGCTCACTCACATCACTTGCCAATTGACCTAATTGCTTCTGGATAATCTCCATGGTCTCTCTCATTTGTTGCATTCCCTCAGAATAGTTTGAAGATTGCCTTGGATAATTGTTTGGCCTTGCTTGGTAAGCACCTTGGTTCCCATAAGAATTGTAGCTTCTTGGAAATGGCTCTTGTTTCCTTTGAAATCCCTCTTGCATTCCTAAAGCATTGACTTCTTCAACATCATCTTCGACCAAACTAGGGCACTTAACCGTGTGATGTCCTAATGAACAAATCCCACAAACCTTTTGCACACTTGATAAGTTCGATTTGACCAAATCAGTGAGTAAAGCAATTTGTTGATTTGCTTCTTCAATTCGTTGCTCCAGTGTAGAGGAATGGGTTGAGACTTCATTGATTCTTCTAATGTTTCCATCTCTTTGTGCACAATTCTCTCGAGTACCAAATTGTTGTGTGTTGGCGGCCATGTTCTCGATCAAAGTCCAAGCATTGGTGGGAGTCTTGTCAATGAAAGCCCATCCACTTGCAGAATCTATGGAAGATCTATCAAATGGTAGTAAACCTTCATAGAAATACTGAATAAGCAATTCTTGAGGAATTTGATGATTTGGACAACTTGAGCACAACCTCTTGAAACGTTCCCAAAACTCGTACATAGTCTCGCCTTGGGATTGCTTAATTCCACTTATCTCCTTTCGAATGCTTGAGGCTTTATGAACAGGAAAGAATTTTTCTAAGAACAATTTCTTAAGACTCGTCCAAGAAGTGATTGAACCACTAGGCATGTAGTACAACCAATCCTTTGCACGATCCATAAGGGTAAAAGGAAAAGTTCTAAGTTTAAATTGCTCCTTAGAGATACCTTACATCTTCATGGATGAACAAACAATTTGAAAATCTGTGAGATGTCGATGTGGATCTTCTCCAGGCATACTATGAAATTTTGGCAATAAATGAATGAATCCATAATTGATCTCAAAATTTTCTTCATTGGTTGGATATTGAATTGCTAAGCGCTGTGTAGTCACATTTGGGGCAGCAAGTTCCCTCAAAGTCCTATTGTTGTTGTTTTCTTCGGCCATGTTTTCTCTTGGGGATTGTGATTCCAAACTTGAAGAAGAAGTGGTGGATCGTGGAGAGCTAGCTTGAGAACTTGGTGTTGACGAATCTTCCCCTTGCTCTCGAAACAAATTCTACTTCCTTAGTGCAAAGAGTGTACGCTGAGGCTCAGAATTGAATTCTAAGTCCTTGGTATCACTACTCCTTGTATTTGGCATACAACACCTAGGAAGAACTTAAACAAAGAATCCAACAATAACAAGTAATTTGGAAAAATAAAAAGTAAGGAAAAATTAACTAAACTAAAAATTGAAAAGAAAAATAACGAAAAATATAAAGGATAAAGGTAAGAAATTCTTAAGTAATAATTTGCCTTCAATTACTAAACCTTCCCCGGCAACGGCGCCAAAATTGTGATCGGTCGTTGATCAAATCACAAGATAAATTCCCCACAAACCAATAACAAATAGAATAACTACTTAGCTAGGGCAAGTAGGGGTCGAATCCACAGGGAAGGTACGAATCAAAGTTAAATCTTACAGAAGAAATTCTAACCTAGAAAAGATATTTTTGGATTTTTGAAAATAGATTAATTAAACTAGAAAACAATTAAAAGAAATCTAAACTAAAGATTTAGAATATAGTTTAGTAAAAACAATGAGTAAAAACATACTTCTTCTCCTTTAGGTAAATACTTTGATCAAGTGAATCATGGATCATGGACACTAAACATAAATTTGGCTTAGATTGCAATCAATTAAGAATCATAAATTACTCCAAATCGGTATATAGCCTAAGACGTAGACATCAACTTTCATTGAAACAAAGTAATCCTCTTAATATCTTAAACAACTCCATTTAAATAATTGGTATAGGAGAGGAATACTCGACCCTCCAACATGCTAAGAAGAATTAACCCGCATCTCGCTGACGATTAATCTCTATTGTTCCTAATCAAACATTCACCCTGTGAAGAATCATAGGACAAGCATTAAGATTTACTTTTCCACATGCATGATAAATCAATACCAAACTTGCCTACATCAATTTCCATCTCGGCCTAAAGATTTCGACAAGGTTTGATATCCCATTGAACCTAGGACTCCTAGAATTACAATTGTTACTTGGACCAACTTTAGCTTGACTCAAGCTACTTGAATCTAACTATAGCATTCATAAATCTCAAGATATGTTGCGCACCAAATCAATCAAAGTATGAACACATAAGATGAAATATAGAGATAAGAAACGTATTTAAACAGAAAAAGCTCAAATTATTAAGAACAAAAGTCTCACCAATAATTCATTGATCAAAAGTACCTAAGGAAAAGAAGTTTAAAAAGATTAGCTACTCGTGGATTGCAAGCAATCCATGAGAGACTTACAATGCTTGGAGGCCGGCTGCCTCCTCCCTCTCCTTGACAGCGCAAGACCTAGAAAACTAGGGAAAATTATGTAGAAAAGTGTTATGAGAGGTTGGCTAGGTTTCTAGACTTAAGAGGGTATTTATAGGGGTTGGCTTAGGGCTAATTTAGAGCTTAAAAAAACCCTAAGGACGTGCTGGGCTGCTCTCCAAGTCTTCAAGCTAGTCCAAATAAGAATTTGGGCTTAATTGGATCAATCCCGCATAAAAGTCCCAAGACAGTTTCTGTCCGCTAACTTCAGAGGCGTTTTCGTCCACGAAAACGTTCGAACTGGGCTTCGACCGAAACACGAAAGTTGTAGATCTTGGAGTTAGCTTTCCAACGGCTACTCATACGCCTCAGACGAAGCTCTGGATCAAAAGTTATGGTCAAAATATAGAAAGATCGCCAAGTCTGGAAACAAGTGAAGAGGCTTCAAGGTGAAAGCACACATGATGGCATGCTTGGCGCGCGCATGGCTGCAACCCTACTCCCCCTGGGCGCCCATGTAGATGGTTGTGCGCCCAGGGCGTTGCTCTTAGCCCCCATGTCGCCAGTGCCCATGTGCTTGCTGGTGGCATGTCTCGACTAGCGTTGGGCGCCCATGTGCTATGCTTGGCGCCCCATGTGGTTTGCCTCCCGACCCATGTACTCCAGTGCTATGACACATCTTGATATGTTTTCTTGCCTTGAAATTCAACTTTGCTCCTTTGCTTCAAACTCTTGAAAATCAATCTTATGATGATAAAATTGACTCTTCAAGCTCTTCAATCACGAACATATTGGCTCCATTCTTCATCCAAATTGTCCTTGGAAAATATTTGCGTAAATAATCATCCAAAAAGGCTCCAAAAAGGTACAAAAATGGTGATTTTCCACTTTTCTTCACTTTAACACCTATAAACACAAATATACCAAATATAAGGCATAATCAAGCATAAAATACTCAAAAAGCATAGGAAAATGACCATAAAAAGATGCATAATTTTGGTCCAATCATCTGGTAATAAGAGATTTATGGGCATGGATATCTCTGAAGATGAATCTTCTATTTCAACTTCTAAACGTCTCCGAGATGTAGCAGTTGTTGGGGAAGTGAGCAGAATTGATGCTGAAGTGGCAAGGAAAGGGTCATCTAGCCTTCTTCACCAAGCACTATGAATATCCTAATATGGAACTGTCGGGGACTTGGGACACCCCGATCAGTTCACATCTTGGCCGAATTGGTCAGAAAACATTGTCCATCTATAGTATTTTTATCAGAGACTAAGAGAAGATCGGGTGAGATGGAGTTGATTAGAGCAAAGTTGGGATTTTATCACTGCTTTAGTGTTAATTATGTTGGACGGGCAGGTGGATTGGCTCTTCTCTGGACATCTAATAATAGTATTAATTTACTTTCGTATTCTAATAATCATGTTGATGTAGAGGTGAATTATCAAGGCCAGGATCCATGGCGTTTTACTGGTATTTATGGTGAACCAGTAGTGAATAATAGA
The DNA here is from genome assembly GCA_001974805.1 of Corchorus capsularis. Lineage (NCBI taxonomy): Eukaryota > Viridiplantae > Streptophyta > Magnoliopsida > Malvales > Malvaceae > Corchorus > Corchorus capsularis. The sequence goes on from AWWV01012781.1 coordinate 20,433, forward strand.
AGACATTTTTGGCATCTCCTTTCTTCTTTAAAATCCCATTCACAATTACCTTGCTTGTGTGGTGGTGATTTTAATGAAATCACTAGTCTTTTAGACAAACTGGGAGAAGCATTAAGGCCTCATAATCAAATGGAGGCTTTCAATAATGCTATCAATGCTTGTAATTTTCAATCAGTGTTTGTTAGAGGGCTAATGATGACTTGGAATAAAGTTAATAATGAATAATAAGTATTCGAGAGATTAGATAGATGTTTTTCCACTCATGATTGGATGCAGAGATTTAATTTTTCTTTTAAAGAACATCTTTTCTCTTCTATTTCGAATTATTTTCCATTGCTCTTACATATGACTAATCACCCGGATCAGCAACTTCAAGGTAAAAAGTAGTTTCGGTTTGAGAACATGTGGGTACAACATGTAGGTGTTGAAGAAATTGTTGCTAAGGGCTGGTCAGAATCAACGTCTTCCTGTGTTAAAGAAAGGATTATTTCTTGCAGTAGAGCTCTTCATGATTGGGACTGTGATGTTTTTGGTGATGTTTTTGAAAATAGATTAACCGTAAGAAGAAAGAGTTTGATGCTTCCTATATACAGGGACAAGCAGGGGGTGATTGTTCTTCAGTACAACAATGTCAACGAGATCTTAATTTGCTGTATAAACAAAAAGAGACTATGTGGCGTCAGAGATCGAAAAGCTTATGGTTAAAAGATGGAGATCGTAATACTAAGTATTTCCATACAGTGGCATCTCAAAGAAAACACATAAGCTTTATTTCGAGCATTACTGATGATACGGGGTAACAATTCACTGATCAAGACAATATTACTCGGGTAATTTTGGATTAATACAAATCAATTTTTTCTTCAGATAATTCTTCTCTTGATAACATTCAGGCTGTTACAAGTCTTATTGATCAAAGAGTCTCTAATGAAATGAGAGACATTCTTGACAAAGATTTTACTGAAGATGAGATTCGAATGGCTGCTTTCCAAATGAACCCCAGTAAATCACCAGGACCAGATGGCTTCAACCCTTGTTTTTATCAGAAATATTGGAGCAGGGTAGGTAAAGATGTTTCAAATATGGCTTTGAAATTCTTGAATGAAGGTCTTCCTCTACCAGATCTTAATCAAACAACAGTGGTGCTTATACCGAAAGATGTAGATCCTAAAAGTGTTAAAGAGTATCGGCCTATAAGCCTTTGTAATGTTGTCATGAAAATCATTACAAAGGCTCTTACAAATAGGCTAAAACTCATCCTTCCTCAGATTATTAGTGCAACTCAAAGTGCCTTTGTCCCTGACCGTTCATATTTTTGATAATTCCATGTTCGCCTTTGAAACAATTCATTATATGTCGAATTGTAGAATAGGCGGCAAACAGAGTTTGGCATTGAAGCTTGATCTTAGCAAGGCCTATGATAGAGTTGAATGGTTGTTTTTGGAAGAAATTATGAGAGCTATGGGTTTCCCGAATGATGGATTTCCTGTGTGATGACGTGTGTGCATATAGTTAACTACACAGTTAATGTAAATGGTAATCACAGTGAAAGGATTTATCTGACTACGGGGATTCGACAGGGAGACCATCTTTCTCCTTATCTCTTTCTTTTGTGCATGGAAGGATTCACTAGTCTGTTGAGACGAGCAGAAAATAATGGGGAAAATGAAGGAGTTTCAGTTACTCGACATGCTCCGAAAATTTCGCATTTGTTCTTCGCTGATGATAGTTTACTATTTATTCGTGCTTGTTTGTCTGATTGCAATACTAACATGAACGTGTTGAAAATGTTTGAAATGACTTCAGGGCAGCAAATCAATATTGAGAAGTCTTCGGTTTTGTTCAGCAGCAACACTCTAAAGAATGTGAAGGCTGACATAATAAGTTTCTTGGGAGTTCATCGCATCATGGCTAGAGACAAATACCTTGGACTTCCAATTATGCTTAGAAAATCCAAAAAGAGAGAATTGCAGCACATCAAGGATCGATTGATTACTCATATAAAAAATTGGAAAGGGAAATTGCTCTCCATAGCGGTTTAATGAGTGTTTTTAAGTTTCCACAAACTTTTCTACATGAATTAAATATGATTGTGGTAAATTTTTGGTGGGGCAATGGTTTGGATAAAAGGAGAATACACTGGAAAAACATTGTGTGTTTCAAAGCTTCATGGAGGTCTTGGCTATCGTGATCTTGAAGCATTCGACCTGACTCTTCTTGCAAAACAGTGTTGGAAGCTACTACACAAAGAAAATTCTCTCTATTACAAGGTATTTATAGCTAAATATTTCAGCAATTCATCTTTTCTTGAAGCAAATTTGGGGCAAAACCCTTCCTTGAGAAGTCTCCTTGCTGGCTGTAAAGTGATTTTGGAAAGGTCACATTGGAGGATAAATCCAGGCATATTAGTGGATGTTTGGTCGAATAAATGGATCAATTCACCATCATTTCGACCTCAACCTTTGCCTGGAATTATTCAACATCAAATTAGAGTTGCTGAACTCATTGACATCTTAGAAAGAAGATTGAACATTGATCGGTCGTCAACGAAACACGAAATAATCCCTACAAAATCTAACTAAATAGCTAGGGCAAGTAGGGATCAAATCCCAAAGAGAAGGGTGAAACGAATATTGAAAACAAAACACTTAAGAGAATAGGGGATTAAGAATAACTAATGAAAAGCAATTAAATAAACTAAATAAAAAGGAATTACTTAAAACTAATGAGAACTAGAAAACTAATTAAAAGAACAATTAACTAAAAGCATACTTCCTTCCAATGATAAATAAATTAATGAAGAGATATGGATCATCGACACAAAACATGAATTTGACATGATAGATTACTAAAATTAGCAAGTACCAATTTTACGCCACTCTATTACAAGAGTTAAAACATCAAACAAGATTCATTCAATAACCCTAATTGGATATATTGATCTAGGTTTCAAAGTTCCCATCAATTCCTAACATGCTATTGGCTAATCTCACTCTGCTAGGCCCAAAGATTAACTCTTTTATTCCAGATTTCTCCCAACAGTGAATGCAGGATCATCAAAGAATAAAACATTAAGATCATTCAATTCTGACATGCATAATTAATTATAACCAAATTTATCTTCCTCTATTATGTGCTAAGTCTCTAGATTTCAATAAGGCTTAAAAATCCAATTGAACCCATGGCTAGTGGTAATCAAATTGCTACTAATGATTAAGTCTGACGGCTAAGTACTCAACTTAATCTAGCTATAGATCAATCAAATTACTTCATTAGCGGCCGTTCTAAATCAATAAAAATCATAATCATGAGTATCACGGTCAATAATCACAAACATCACAATCCCAATTATCAACCATGAACTTTACCACAGGGATTAATAAACATATTCAATCAAGAAAAATCATACCAAATTATAAAAACAAAAATCTCCCCATATCAATTAATTGAAAGTATCAAAGGAAAAGAAGTAAAAATGATTAACCACTCATGAATTGAGTGAAACCCATAAAATAACAAAGTAAATAAGAAAACTTACAGAGAAACGCAGAGCCTTCAAGAATAGAAAAGTTTGTATTTAAGAAAAATTGAGAATAAGTTATCTAGGGTTTCTACTTAAGTGGGTATTTATAGGAGGCTACCTTGGGTTCCAATTAGAGTTAGGATTGACTTTAACTAACCCTAGGGTCGTGCTTAGCTATTTAATACGTCTCCAAGTCGGTTTAGGATAGATTCATGGGCTGAAACATGTGAAAACCGAAGTTTGACCAAAAACTGTTTCTATCCAAAATCTTCATGGGTATTTTGGACCATCTTAACGGCAAAACTGGGACTTGGGCTTCAAAGCAAAGTTGTAGATCTCTGAGTTAGCTTTCCAACACATGTTTAATCATCGTATTTTGAGCTCTGTAGAGAAAGTTATGAATTTTCTCCCCAAGTGTCGCTAAAATCGCAATCCATTGGAGTAGCTTCAAGAGGAAGAGTCAAGGCTTAAGCGCTGATTTGGCACCCTGACTGTTCCTGGGTGCCCATCTGACATGCCCAGGCACCCAGGTTGTTAAGCTTAGCCGCCCAGGTCAACTGGCGACTCGTTAGAATATCTTCTCTTCTTGACTCAATCATCAATGTTCATGATCTCTTCACCTTGGAAACTTGTAGCAATCATCTTCATGGCTTTTTTAAGCTTCAAAATCATCTCCAAAGGTTATTCAATCACGAGCATCGAATCTACAAATCTTCTTTGAAAAATCCACTTGAATAATTGTGTCATATTTCCATCAAAATAGCTCCAAAAAGTGGAAAAATCATCACTTTTGCACTTTTCCATCTTTTCAAGACCTATGAACACAAATATTGCCATCATAAGACATTTCAAACATAATTAAGCATAAAATCTCCTAAAAACATAAGAAAATGATCATAAAAATAGGGCATATTTTGGTCTGATCGATCATACATTGCCAAATTGAACAGCTTATTTGAGCAGTAGGATGTACACAAAATTCTATGTCAACCACTGCCTTTGATCTCTCAGCCTGATTGTTTACTATGGACTGACTCATCAATTGGTACTTATACATTGAAATCGGGATACTATGTAGCTCGAAAACTCCTGGAAAGGAACTTCATCTTCAACAACAATGTTTCCCTTTATGGCGTATGTCATGGCAGCCCAACATTCTGTTAAAAGTTTAAGTTTTTTAATTGGAGAATTTTCTTAAACATTTTACCTTCTAAAGGTAATTTATGTCGAAATGGTCTGGACATAGATAATCATTGCTCTGTTTGTAATGGTATTGCGGATTCTTGGTTCCATACTTTCTTCTCTTGTCCATTTAGTTGTGCAGTTTGGTCTGCAGTATGCCCTTGGTGGCTTCCTTCGATTGCTAATTGGTCTTATGATGATGGTTTTTGTGTTCAATTTGCTACAAGATCGAAGCAGTTGGGATGTTTGGATTTAGTCTATACTGTTCTATGGCTCCTATGGTACAACCGAAACAAATGTCAGTTTGAGTCGAAGTGTTTTCTCCCGGTTGTTTTGCTGTAGAAAGTTTCTCACTTTTTGCCTCAACTCCCCGACATGTCTCTTCATCAAGGCAGAATCAATTGGCTCAAGTTTGGTCTCCTCCAGCACCAAATGTAGTGCGACTAAACATTAATGCCTTTTTTTTTTTGCATCAACTGGCAGTGCAAAATTGGGAGTAGTCTTGGGAGATTCGGAAGGGCAGATTATTGCTTCAGGTTTCAAACAAGTTCACCATTCTTCTAGTGTTCTGCATTCTGAAATTTTAGCCATCCATTTTGGTCTCCAATTAGCTTTGATTTGCAATCTACAAGCACTTAAAGTTCATAGTGATTCTCTTATGGCAATTGGTGAAATTAAGAAAGAATCTAGATCAAACTGGGTTGGAGCTTGCCTCATTGAAGAAATTCAACACTTATCTACACTATTTGATGTTTGTTCTTTTAATCATAGTTTTCGTAATGTTAATGTTTTAGCACATAATTGAACACAATTGGATCTTGACAATGGTGCTTACTATATTTGGTAAGGGGTTCTTCTTCCATGCGTTTGTAATCCAAACTATCAATGAATGAAGTATCATTACTTTTTAAAAAAAAAGTTAATAAAAAATTGAACTTTGAATTTTAACCATTTGGGCTTGCCCAATGCCCAGAATTTGTTGGATTAGGTCCAAAAGTTGCTGCCCAATAACTCTACTTTTTGCCTACCACAGCAAGGCCCACTTTGTTAGTTTCTCCTACATCCTCTAACGGTTTTCCTCTCCCAACAGAATTTTCCACGTTTCCAGAAACTCTAACTGATTTCACGCCTTCCATACCTCTTGTAACTGAATCAGTCTTCGCAGCAAATTGGAACACATCACCAGTGACAATCACAGGAATCCCTCTCCTTACCAATTCCCTATTTTTCGAAACTACTTCCCCGCTATTCGTACGTCGTTTAACTTCCCTTTGAAACCGAATGATCCATCAGCATCAAACTACCACCATATCGTCTGACTCCGCCTTGAACCACCTCCGAGCCACCAGCCTTCGACTACTGCGACGATCCAGCCTTAGCACCACTTTGCACAGTCCCCTCAAATCTCGACGACCACCCATTCGGAGTCTCAGCACGAATCACCGCCTCAACATTAACCGCACGCTGAGACAGCAATTTACCAAGCAGATAGTACCATCTGTCATCCTCTTGACCCTCAAGCCATTCCTTATCAATGACCACTCTGCTTTGCTCACCTTCCTGCAACGACAACTTGGAGCAAAGATTAGATAGAGGTCCAACCATAGTCGAAGAAGAAAATCGTGGAAGAAATAATCCAAGAGCAATAGAAAACAATATGAAAACCTTAAGATATTTCAAAGAATAACTAAGGAAGATAGACTTGTACACAGACAAGAAAGAGACCCACACTAGGAGACTAAATGGGAAAGGGAAACAAAGATAAAACTTATCATCGAGAAAAATTCAAATTCAATTTTTCTGGCACATCGGATTTCGTGCTCGAGAGAGAGTAAGTCCTCTCTTGATATTAGGCCTCAAATAATTCATCCATCTCAGCCGCAACTTTTGCCACACCTATTTAAACCTACTTTGATTGCAATACTCTTCCACCTTTTTGGACTATGAACTGCAATAACTTCAGCCAATTTTCTATCCTCTTCAGCTGTCCAATCACCCTTGTTGATTTCTCTCCTAGGGGACAAATTTTCTTCCATTTTCTCAGCCATTTTCTTTTGTTGTACTACCTTTGTTTCTAAGTGACTAGAATTGAGACATATGTGACTTTTATGTAGAGAGGGGACTCTGTGTGTGTGTGAAGGAAAAGGACAGCATGAGGGCTTTGATGATTGAGTAACGAGGATGCTATAAAGTTTGTACAAATTTTGGAGATTCTACACAAAGGTTGCTGCAAAGCTACTATGTATATATCAACACTACCCATTTAGGCTCCCTTAAAGCCACTGCAGGGGGAACCCTCCAGTGAAAAAAGACAAAAGGAGCCTTAAAAATTTACATATTTTGCAAATGTGTTGTGAGTTTGTGACTGCTTTTAGCCTTTTAGTATTAGGAAATGAAAGAAAAAATGAGCTTGTCTAGTCTTTAGCCTTGGCCAATTGGGTTAAATTTTTGTCGAAATCCCTTGCAGAAAGAGAAAGCTATTTTGGCAATGGCAGCAGACCTGAAGGAAAAAGACAGCATGATGGCTTTGATGATTGAGTAACGAGAATGCTATAAAGTTTGTACAAATTTTGCAGATATTACACAAAGGCTGCTGCAAAGCTACTAAGTATATATCAACACTACCCATTTAGGCTCCCTTTGTTTCAAGTTAGCTTATAAGCAAAAGATGCTTAAAGCCACTGTAGGGGGACCCTCTAGTGAAAAAAAGCAGCTTTTTCACAATTTTATTTTGACACATCAGCCAACCGATCGCATAAACTGCTTGAATCTAAGAAAAAAAAAGCTAAATAAGCTGCTTATAACACCCAATCGCCCAAACAAAAGGAGCCTTAAAATTTTACATATTTTGCAAATGGGTCGTGAGTTTGTGACTGCTTTTAGCCTTTTAGTATTAGGAAATGAAAGAAAAAAAAAATGAGCTTGTCTAGTCTTTAGCCTTGGCCATTTGGGTTAAAAAATTTTGTCTACAAATTTGTCCTGAGCCTTGGCCATTGTGAATTAAATTCTTTGTAGCTTTTCTAATAACAATAGGACTATTTTAGTTAAATTAAATTCTTTTTTTTTTCAAATTAGCTTAATAATTTATGTTTCTTTTTTTTTTTTCTTACATGATGGAGAGGGAACCCCACTCCTTTGGTGAACTCCCTAATCTCTAATCACTAGGCCAAGAGGTGAAGTTCAATAATTAATGTTTCAAATGGGTTTTAAATGGTTTTTAAACACACAAAAGTGTGTAAATTTCATGCTTTTGAATAACGGATATCCAAGACCTTAAATCTAAAATTGCAGTATCATATAGAATCCAGAATCCACTATGGATAGTGATTTCATTATTCAAAACCATTCTAGGGGTTGTTTAGCAAAGTTTCCGTTTCCTGTTGCCAATTTTCTGTTTTTGGAAACAAAACAGTGAAACATGATTGATAAGTTATTTTTTAAAAAACTTTTTTTATTTAAAAACATAAAAGAAAATTATCTATATAAACATGTCTTTGTTTTGAAAAAATTGAATATGCAATAAAAACAAAACAAAAACAATAAACGAAAACGATGTCAAATGACCCTCTAAACGGTTTTGAATTTTTAAACTGCTTTAAACGGATCCTAAATATCCATCCATTGTCATCCCTGTCAACAAATTGCCTTATGGATGTGATGCGAGTCTACGGGATGGAACATGGAAGGTCAATAAATAAAATTTAGCCCAAAAATAAGGAAAAACTTGAGAGAAAACATGGGCTCTCATAATATATATATACAAGGTTTGACCTGCGCCCGCTACGTTGTGCACTGTGAAATTTTTTTGGATAGTAAAAATTGAATTGTTTGTTACATTGTAGACACCCATTCTAATATCCTTTTAAAGAAATAATCAAGGGCATTCTTTTTTTTCACCCTAGTGGTATTTTGGTCATTTTTATGTTGAAAGGCACTTAGGTCTTTTGATTAGGTCTTCTTAGGTATTTTGGTTAATAGTTTACTAATCATTAGTTATCATGTGCAAGAAAAGATAAAAAGGTTCTTATTACATATTCCACCATTTTGGTTAGATAATCTAACTACTAGTATTTTAGCCATCCATTTTAACATAAGACCATTGTAAGAGTCTTATTTGGTTCTAATTAAAATAGAATTTGCGTTTCTCATTTGCTAAATAATTTAATTCAGTTGACGGTGATTAAATTTGTATTAGATTCATCTTCATTATAAGAATAAGGATAAAAATCAAAAAATAAAAAAAAATCACAACGAAAAATGTTTCAATAGGCATTTTGGTTAAGTTCATTATATCACTTTTTCTTTTTCTCCTTGTTCTTACAAAATACACAAAACAGGAATTAGGAAGATCTCATTACATCAAGTTCTTTACAAAAAAAAAAAAAATTGTTGTTACTCCTTTTCTTTACAACATTGCGTCTTTCTTTCCTTCACTTTATAAGATTGAGAGTGTCTTGAGACGAGCTTAAGCGAATCCTAGTCTTAATGGTCCGAAACCTGCAAGACGCTGGAAATTGGACATTAACAGAATGTGCCCCCCAAAATCAAAACTAAACACCATTAATTGGTGTAAGCCAAAAGAGGGTCCAAGGGCTTAAATGCAAAAACAGTGCAACAACTAGACAAAGAAACAAGCAAAGGCTATCAAACAAGCATGCACCCGAGCGTTGAAAATCTTTTTAAAGACCTCATGTGCAGGGCTGTGCATGGGAGGATTGGTGGAGATAGTGATGAGATGAAGCAAGAGAAAATAAGCATACTAACATAGAAACCTCACAACAGAATAAATGCAAGAGAAGCAACATGAACATTTTGCTTTTGGCAAAATCGGAAGAGAGATTCAGGATCAATTCCTGGTCCCTAAGCACCAATTTAGCCTTGGAAATATGGCAAGCAACAATTCGCATCATATCCAAGCATATCAAGCATGTTCAACAAGCAACAGTAGCCTTTATACATTGGTCATTTCAAATCCAGCATTCATTCACATTACAACTAAGCACTACAGTTTCGGTATACCATCAGCATGTATCAACTTAGTTATAGGTCTCATCACATTACAGAATGCATGAGTAGGATAAATTAGGCAAGAGCACAAAAACAGAATAAGACATAGACAGATAAGAGAAAAAGCAAGATTATACCCATTGCAGTCAGCATCAATGCAGCATGCATAATGGAATGGGTGATTCACCAGAATGACAACCAGAAGTGAGCATTCAAAGTTTCATTAAAATAATCTACAACAAGACACAATGAGGTTCAAGCTTGGGAAACTAGTAGAGACCATAGCAGGTTAGACAGACTCCAGCAAGTCCAATTCAAAAGCATGCTGAGTTAATCACAGGGGAGTCCAAGGCAATGCATATTCAGTAAGGGATCAACATCCTTTTCTAAATAAAAACAATAACATAACAGTAACAATACAGCAGCATACAACACAAGCGTTTACAGGCACAACCACATAATAAATCATAGTAGAGACAGAGCAGGGCAGGGCCAAAATGATAAGGAAAACATTCAGTGATCCAAGTTCGAAATGAAGCAAAAAAGAGTCATCACCAGAAAACTCGGTTCAAGAGCACTTTTGAACTAACCAAATAAGCAACACACACAGATTTCAAGCATGTAATTCAAAGGGGGTTAGTGCAGCGTGCAAACTAAATGGCTTTCTGCGGGTCAAGCAATGCCAATGTGGGAAGGATAAGTTAAGGCAGAGCATGAGAACATGTTTAAAGCAGGATTGTTTTTCATGGGACAGGTATTGAACCACAGAAAATATAATTCACCATGTTAAAACCAGGAATCATGGAAAAGTCTATTCAAAAGGCAAGGGTTGACGTGGCAAGCACAAACAAGCCTCAGAAGGGTCGATTAGCCATCTCATCAGCCACGTCAGCAAAATTGTAAAGAAAATAAACATGTAAATAATCAGAGAGTTAAAAGTCAAAAGAGGGCAACTTAGGCAAAACGCAAGGAATTAAACAGAAAGCCCCGAATTGTGAAAAAGATTAAACATGAAGGATTAAAACCTCAATAGGTCACCCAAAACAAGAACCAATACCAAAATGCCAGTTCATCATCTCCCTCACAATTCACAAAAGACAAACATATGAAGACAAAACGGGGAGGAGAATGAAAGCAAAAATTTGCTTGAATGAAGACCAAACATAAGTAAAGGGATCATACAATAAATAGGTCACTAGGCGTAAACCGCCTGGGAAGCAGTATACAAAAAAACCAGGGATGCGAAACCACAAACCGCTGGAAAGGACGATGACTCATCCCCTTCCAGCTGGCTAATACGCGCCATTCCTATCCAAATTGCCACATGCACCAAGTAGAGATAAGATCAGAGAAAGATCTAGAAAAAAAAATCAACAAAATAAAACCGAAAAAAAGAGAACCGTTGATCAAGAGATCATACCTTCCACCCCTTATGCCTATAAATAGGTTTGTAAATTCCAAGTGACGGGGAGGGGAAATTTTTCAAAAAGGGGAAAACTCTGCAGAAGTTTCGAGTTAGGTTTCGTAAGTTAAAATTTGGGGTTCTCATTTCGTGTAAAGGGTTTAAACAAATTAGACCGATAAAAAGGTTTAGGATAATGAGAGAAATCACATAGCCCAAGATCAGAGAGGTTCAACCATAGATTAATGAGATCGAAAAATGTTTAGGGGTTTCGGGTCGTTTGGTTTTGAAACGATTAAAAGAGATTTCTAACAAAGTTGAAGCTAGATCTGGAAAGAGGAGAAAGAGGCGAGCTCCCAGAAAGAGTTTAGAGGCCACAGACGGTGGGTTTGTGCTCCGTCGCGGCGGAGGAATTCAGTGGCGGCACTGTGAGAGCTTGAAGGGTTAGGGTTCTACGAAGAAGAAGACAGAAGTTGGGAAAAAGAAGATAGAAGCCGCGGTTTTATAGTCCGTACGGAACCAAAACGGCGCATTTCAGCAAAAGCAAGGGAAAGCTATCAATTTTAGGTACAACTTCTATTCCCTTTCAATTTAGTCCCCAAATTTGACGCATTTAAGTCCCGCACATTGTTAGCTTTCACAATTAGGTCCTGTATCCTAGGAATTGAAGCAATTAAGTTCTTTAGCTTTAGTGTCTTGCCAATTCAGCCCCTGAATTCGGAAATTATCCTAATTAAACTCATAACTAAAAAAGATTGACTAAAGAATTAAGTCATTTACTTAATCAATTATGTGAAAGAATTTGCAAATTTATGGAAACATAGTATATTCATGACATGCATTTTATATTCCTTTAAATATTGTTGATATTATGCTCATTTGAGAAAAGTGAATTGACACCGATGATGGAATAATCGGTTGAAATGTTGACAATACTTGTCCATTTTAATCTGAAATTACTAGGCTTGAGGTATTAATTTGGGGGTCTTACCAATCAAGTGGAAGGAGCCCGAATAATGCCTCTCGTATAAACACTTGGTAAAATATGATTAAATCGGAAAACATGCATCATATGCACAATCAAAACCTTAATTAAAAAAAAAATCAAACTTAGTTAAAGTTTTAATCCCGGGTGATTAAGAAAGTCAAATATAGTTAAAGTTTTAATCCAGGGTGATTAAGAAAGTCAAAGCATAGTTAAAAGCCTTAATCTAGGGTGATTAAGAAAGTCAAATATAGTTAAAGTTTTAATCCAGGATGATTAAAAAGAAAAGTCAAATATGGTTAAAGTTTTAATCCAGGGTGATTAAGAAAGTCAAAGCATAGTTAAAGTCTTAATCTAGGGTGATTAAAAAGAAAAGTCAAATATAGTTAAAGTTTTAGACCAGGATGATTAAAAAGAAAAGTCAAATATAGTTAAAGTTTTAATCTATTGTGATTAAGAAAAGTCAAATATAGTTAAAGTTTTAATCCAAAATGATTAAAAAGAAAAGTCAAACATAGTTAAAATTTTAATCCAGGGTGATTAAGAAAGGAAATCATAGTTAAAGTTTTAATCCAAGATTATTAAAAAGAAAAGTCAAACATAGTTAAAGTTTTAATCCATGATGAGTAAGAAAGTCAAACATAGTTAAAGTCCTAATTCAGGGTGTTTAAGAAAAATAAACACAGTTAAGGTCAAAATCTTAATTCAGGGTAATTAAGAAAAGCAAGTACAATTAAGGTTTTAAATTAGGGTAATTAAAGAAAGGAAGTACAGTCAAAGTCTTAATTTGGTAATTAAGAAGAAGTAGAGTCTTGATTCAGGGTAATTAAGAGGAGTAAGTGCGGACAAGATCTTAATTTGGTGATAAAGAAAAGCAAAGTCTTAATTCGGGGTAATTAAGAAGAGTAAAAAAGTCAAGAACTTAATTCAGTAAATACAGTTAAAGAACTTAGTTCAGGGTAATTAAGTAAACACAGTAAGAAACTTAATTCATGGTAATTAGGTAAGAAAAACACAGGCTTAATTTCAAGGAAATAAGGTAAAAGAAGATAGACAGACTTAATTTCAAGGAAATTAAGTAAAGAAAAGACTGCTTAGTTTCAAGGAAACTAGGTAAAGAAGATAGACTGACTTAATTTCAAGGAAACTAGGTAAAGAAGATTGACTAAGTAAAAGATAGACTGACTTAATTTCAAGAAAGTTAGGTAAAAGAAGACTGACTGACTTAATTTCAAGGAAATTAGATAAAAGAAGACAGTCATACTTAATTTCAAGGAAATTAAGTAAAGAAAAGACTGGCTTAGTTTCAAGGAAACTAGGTAAAGAAGATAGATTAACTTAATTTCAAGAAAATTAAGTAAAAGATAGACTGGCTTAATTTCAAGGAAGGAAATTAAGTAAAAAAGACTGGCTTAATTTCAAGGAAGGAAATTAAGTAAAAAAGATTGACTTAATTTCAAGGAAGGAAATTAGGTAAAAAGATAGACTGGCTTAATTTCAAAGAAATTAGGAAAAGAGAGACTGACATAATTTCATGGAAGGAAATTAGGTAAAGAAAGACTGACTTAATTTCAAGGAAGGAAATTAGGTAAAGAAAGACTGACTTAATTTCAAGGAAGGAAATTAAGTAGAGGGCTTGATTCCAAGGAAGGGAATTAGGTAGAGTTAAGGACTTAATTTCAAGGAAGGAAATTAAGTCTAGTCAGGGACTTAATTCAAAGTAATTAAGTAGAGTCAATAAAAGGACTTAATTCAGGGTAATTAAGTAGCGTTAATAAAAGACTTAATTCAGGGTAATTAAGTGGACTCAATAAAGAACTTTGCTTAATTCAGGATAATTAAGTGGAGTCAATAAAAAACTTAATTCAGGGCAATTAAGTGGAGTCAATAAAGATCTTAATCTAAAAAGAGATTAAGCAAAACAATAAAAGGACTCGATTTATAAAAATTGAGTCAATAAAAGATGGGAATAATAGGCTTAATTTAAAGAGAATTAAGTCAAAACAAAAGGAATAGTAACATCGGCTTAATCTGGATAATTAAGTAAAAACAAAATAACAATTTGGGCTAAATAGAGAACAAATTCAAATCAATTATAATTCGTTTAAAGACTAAGAATGATAATATCAGGCATGGATAGGCTTAAGAATAAAAACAAGATAAAATCAGGCATGGATAGGCTTAAGAATAGAAACAACCAACGATAGAGACCCTAGTTAATCCTAGACCAGTCAGTGTCGTCGTTTCGACGGGCGTCGTGGGGGTGCTAATCCTTCCCCATGCGTACCCGACTCCCGAACCATAGACTCTGGTTAAGCAGACTTTATTAGGTTTAGTATTACCTAATTAGGTTAATATTAGACTTAATAATTGGATAGGTGGCTATCACACCTAGGTAAAAAAAGGATTAGTGGTGACTCCCGTAAGAACCGTAAGTACTTTCTCGCCAAGTCGGACGTTGCAACAGCTTGGCGACTCCGCTGGGTAGTTTTAGAGAGTCAAACTGGACACTGGTTTAGAATTAACTAGGGTTTCATAATTGGTTGAGTGTTAATAGCCTTTTTCTTATTTATGCCTATATGCACATATATGTCATGCTTATCCATTAATAAAGATGCATTCATACATATATATCTTGCTCAACCCCTTATCTGCGTTGTTGTCATTGGGGGTAGTTTAGTAATTTGGGTTGGGAGAGGTCAGGAAGGTTTGTTGGTTCCTTCACACGAGCACTAAGTAGGGATGTCAACGGGGCGGGGAATGTGCGGGGGGTGTATTCCCCATCCCCGTCCCCGACTTCACAACCCTATCCCCGTCCCCGTCCCCATCCCCGGCGGAGAATGAAATGTAGTCCCCATCCCCGTCCCCGTGGGGATCCGACGGGGATTCCCCGTACCCGAATATTACAATTAATTTTTTAAGCAAAATGTAATTCATAAAAAGTTTACTACAAAATATTACGATTAATACAAATTTACAACACCACAATTACAAGTTTAACACTTAACAATATATATTTTTAATATATATTTATATTATTAGTAAATTAGTAAATATTTATTTATTAGTATATACTATTATTTATTAGTAAAACATACCTGACTTATAGTAATTCTTTTATTTAACATATATATTAATATTCTTGTTTTGTTGTAAAAAAGAAACATATATATTAATATATATATATATATATATATACATAATATATATATTTCGGGGCCGGGTCCAGGGTGGGGGGACCATTCCCCGTCCCCGTCCCCATACCCAACGGGGAATGAAAAACAATCCCCGTCCCCGTGCCCGTTCCCCGAAAATGCTCCCCATTCCCGCCCCCGTCGGGGCGGGGAATCGGGTTCCCCACCGGATTCGGGACCCATTGACATCCCTAGCACTAAGTAACTTGCATGTGCATTGCATGAGCTTACACCGGAGCTCTAACCCTTTTAGGAGGAGGCAAAGTAGCTAGCCCTCGTGTGACGATAGTCACCGTACGGGTTTGTAGTGAACACCTCCACTCAGACTGAATCCTTTCCAGTGAGCCTATAGTGGGTGAGGATTGGAGGCCTTACTAGCCTAAAATAGGCGACAGTAAGGACAGTTTTGGAACCTTTAGAACTATGAAATGCTTCACCCAGCATGTAGATACCCAAATACCCAGCCTAGGTAGAGCCAATCCCATGATAGTAAACCAAGGTACACAAAAGGAACATTTCTTACCTTGCCTATCTCGCTTTGCAAAACTGGATCATAGAGTGAGCAATCGCATTGCTCACAGTAAGTAGACCAACCTGCCCTAAGGCAGCATATTTGCCAAGTTTTATGAAAAAATGTTCTTACAAAGCAAGTGGGGCACTTCTTTCCAAGCTTTTCTTTAGTTATCAGTTGCTTACCCTTATATTTACTCCTAAGTATCACTAACACTTTTCCTTGTCCCCTTATTTTCCTCTCATTTCATCTTAACATCATGCATTTGTCGGATTTGCCAAACTACAAACGGGATCAAAGATGCTCGATTTAAGCCCAAAAAGGGGCACCCGTGCAGATTTCACGGATCGTTGGATCCAGTTCAAGATATCGCTAGATAATCTTTATTGTGATTATAAATGAGAAATTTTGTTCAAAAAAAATCTCTCTTGAGAATCATGTATTAAGCCTTCTTTTGTCCTCATTGTTCGATGGAAAGTGTTTAGATGCCTCGTCCATGTATACACCTCATTTCATTCAAGGATAGCATCATTACTCATGTTATAACTTGTCATAACATTCATCCGCATCATTTGCATAAAGGCAAGAACCCTGATTATTCACAGAATTGTAAATGGTCACGACTTTTAGCTTGTGGAAGTTCCTACCAAATTGTGGAGGGACTCCACACCTTTAAAAATCTTAACTACCTTTTGTCCCCATTTGCCCGATGGAAAATGTTTAGATGCCTCGTCCATGTACAAACCTCATTTCATTCAAGGATAGATCATGTTATAATTTGTCATAACATTCATTCACATCAATTGCATAAAGGCAACAACCCTGATTATTCACAGAATTGTAAATGGTCACGGCTTTTGGCTTGTGGAAGTTCCTACCAAATTGTGGAGGGACTCCACACCTTTAAAGATCTTAAATAACTTGTCAAATAATAAAGATGGTAATGGCTAACTTGATGCGAGGAATATCCTTTCACACGATCAGATTAGATTAAAATGGAAGAGTACGTAGCTAGACTACGGCAGGTAGAACAAGCCCAGGAAGAATTAAGATGGGATATGAAAAAAGATTGCGACAATGATGATGCAACAGCTGATAGAAAAGAGAGGAGTAGTGAAGGAAGCCCGGAACACAGAGGACACTTTGAGAGACTTATCCGGAATCAGTACAGAAATGTCAAACAGGGGAAAACCCAAATGTTTGTATGTCCCGACGAATCATGGACGAATTGCCCTTTGCATGCCCACCAGCTACAAGATTCAGAATGGCACTGGCTAAGACAATCAATTTGACTAGGGGAGGCATCGCTAAGAAAGAGGGGCTAAGACAATCAATTTGGCCGTTTCCCCAGAATGCTCATAAAGGCCATCAAGAGTGGCACCAATTCAGCTACTGTAGCAGGAACAGTTAGGTCTATTAACCACTGTAGTTTAAAAAGAGGGAAGAGAATTCAAGGAAAAAGGCCCAAGCGCTCTAGAAGACACTCATGAAGATGGTTTATGTGAGAAGAACCATAGGGCGTAGCTTTATAATGGCCAAATCGGGACCTTCTGAGTTGCATCGTGCATCCACATGCATTTCATAGTTTCACAAGTACAATCGAGCATGCACATTCATGCATTTGTAAGTCAACATAGTTTGCCATGTCATGCATGTATATTAAACTGGCATTTTGCCTTTTCATGCATATTTTCAAGAGTTGTCAAATGTTCAAGTTATCCTGTAGAGCAAGAAATTCCGGCCAATCAGAAATTTCCTACAAATTTCTTTTTAGAATTTATCCTTAAATTTATTGGATATTTTCTTAGGAAAAATGGTAGATAAATATGACACATGGTCTAACCAATTAAATTTCAATGTTTAATGGTTTGACCAATCAAAATTAAGTTGTGAGTCATCACCTTTTATCTCTAATTAAATTGAGATAATTGGTAAATAAATTGCATCATCTGGCCAATCAAATCTCAAGGTTTCAAGCATTAACCAATCAGAATTCATTGTTGTGTCATCTTATTTATCTCTAATTAAAATTAATTATTTAGAGATAAATAACAAGGAGAAATTAAGTTATCTTGAAACTCTCCATCCCCCACTATAAATACCAAGCTCCCAAGTCATTTTCAACACACAATTCAGAAAGCAGAAAAGCTCTGAAGCAGAAAAGCTCTGAAGTATTTCAGATGTTCTTCTTCTGATCTTCACCAAAGCTTAAGAAGATTGAAAAAATATCCACGTATGTGGAAAATTTTTCTTTCAAAGAAGATTCAATTATTGAAGAACTATTGAAGACCCAGTTATTGGGAGATTATTGAAAGAAGATCCACGTATGTGGAGGATTCTTTTTTCAAAGAAGATCCAAGAAAGATTATCAACGATTTACAGAAACTCGCTTTCAAGAAATTATTATTTTGATCTTCATCAACATATTTGAAGAAGATTATTTGTGTTCGCTCAAGATCAAGTCATTCGACCCTTGAGTCAAATTATCATCAATTCGAGATCAAGTCATCAACGACCCTC
>AWWV01012788.1:0-52013 GCA_001974805.1 Corchorus capsularis
TGAATAAGAATATTAGTAACTTTCTTCATCACTAATGAAAGGTTATGAAACTTATAAGAAATATTATGACTAATGAAGGGTAATCATAGTATTAAACAAATTTTTTATATAAATAAGAAAATATAAAAATAATTTAAGTCACTAATATATCACTAAAATAGAGTATTTTGGTAATCATAGAGAAATTGAGGTACAAAAATATAAATTTATGAAGAAATGAAGTATAATGTACATATGTATTAAAAATAATAAAAAAATTAATTATTATTACTAAGTATTACTCAAAACCTGCTCACTGGAAATACTGAAACTTAATTTTACAAAAAAGAAAAGTTTTCGGTAGGACTTAATTAGTTTATAAAATTGAACAATCTAAAATACAAATAACCAAGTTAAAAAAAATTACATACACATGCGTTTATCCTTTTTTTATGTAACATTGTTAGATTAAGAAAATTGATAACCTTTACCATTGATGAAATACTATTAAAGTTATTAAGAAGGTAAGGTTACTAAACTTCTTGATGATGCTATAATTTAGCTTGTTTTAATAACAAATAAATAAGAAATTTAAGAACCAAATGAGTCACACTTGATGACAAAGACGTGAACTTAAAATATAAGATTGAAATAGAGAAATATTAGACTACCAATTAAGCATATATTATTTATTATATACTTAATTTATTTGGATTTAGATTTTTTTAATTATATATGATTTATAATAAAAAAATCATATTATATTACATATTGATATTCCATTTTTTATATTTATATTATCTTAATTTATATGTTTTATAAATTATTAACACACGTGCAGCGCACGTGCTTTTGTTAGTATATATATAAGCCATTAATAAAATATATATTCAGTTTAAGCCCAAAAATAAAAGACCCACAAATCTTTAAAAACCCCTAAAATATCTAGGATAATTATTTGATACATTGTCAGTGTAAAAATTTGGACTCCACAAGGGGGATGAGGAGTTGACATGTGTCCAATTTTTTGAATTAATTAAAATTTAAAAATTTCAATCTAGTTCTTAATATCTCAAAAAAAAAAAAATTTAGTCCTTAAGGGACACATGTCACCCTTTTAGACCCACACGTGTAGCCTGTTAAACTCCTGTATTGAATAATTTTCGAACTATTTATTAGTAGTGAACAAAATATAGTAGTTCCTACTTTTTTACTTTTTTTTAGGGTGTAGTGCATTAATTCTAGCTTCATAAGACATAAGGGAGGGTAGTCCCTTTGGTCGAGACCATGATTAAGAAGGTAAAGACTTCCACTATTTGGTAACAATTATATTTCATATCCTCAACATTTCAGTATCACTCGAATAGTCGAATTCTCAAAATATTGAAATGCTGTATTTTGAAGATAAAAAAAACATTTCACATATGTATGAAGATGACGAACATGAATTTAGATGTATAATACTAAAGCCATAATTAAGTCTGCACTATATAGTTGGAAATGAAATGGGCAGTGAATTGAGAGTCCATATATAGTTGAAAATAGTTATTATTATCCTAATTAAAATCTTAATGAAAATCCAATTATATATTCACATTAGATCGAGTCTCGGAGAGACACCCATTCCGTAAGCATGTACTATTTCTTTTCAATTTCTTCGTAGTATCTTTTAGTGTGTCGGTGAGGGGTGGTGGCGTGGGATGTCCTGTAACCAAAGTCACGAGTTTCTGACAAGAAAATATGTAGTTTTAATTAAGAGTCAAACACTATGGAATTTATAGGTTGAAAAATGTTATCGCATTATTTGTCATCCAACAATTCATTTAGCCTTTAGGCCTAGCAAAAACAAAAGAAATAGTATAGTATATACAAGTATTCGACAAAATATAGTGTCGTTCTCATTGTTCATCGTCCCCTCCATATGATATTTTATCCCATTGCATGTTTCTTGTTTCATTTTTGAAGTTTTCAATGACCAAAAATGGGTTTGTACCCAATATAAACAAGACAAAATTGGGTAAATTTTAGACATATCGAGTTGTACATTATATATATATATATATATATATATATTTTTGACATATTTTAGTTTGGTTTGCTATTTAGTGATTTGACTCTCATTTCCTATAGTAATTTTAATACTACACATCAAGCCAATTCACCCCCTGAAGAAGCTTCATGAACTGGAGTTACCAAAATGTCTGAGAAGCTATTTCCGTCACGATACGACGAATCTCCATAATCCAAAAGAAAAATGATTTCTTTTGATAATTACAACAGCTAATACTATTTAAATTAACCCTTATATAGCTTTCCTTCAATTATTTGAATGGTGAGTCAAAATTCATGAGTCTTTACAAAAGGTAGACACATTCTCATTATCGTCTAGGAAACATCAAAAGGTTGATTTGGAATAAAATTTTCTTAATCATCATAATCACTTTCCTAAAAGCTTAAGCCATGTTTAGTAGTGGAAGTTATTCTCCAGTTTCCATCTCCAAAAATAATAAAGAAATTAGGTAGTGACACAATATGTATCAATAAAAACAAGTACATTTTTAGAGAATGGAGATGACAATGGAGTGAAAATGAAGAACATGTTTATTTTATTTTGAGATTTTCACTCCATTGTCATCTTTATTCTCTAAATATGCTTGTTTTCATTGACACATGTAATATGTTGTGTCACTACCTATTTTCTTTGATATTTTTGGAGATGGAAAATGGAGAATGATCTCCACTACCAAACATAGTTTTAGTTTTTCCAAGTCACGTATTGAAAGCTCTAAACAGTATACTGTTAGAAAATTTCTGAAAAATCGGAAAGGAAAAACAAGACTTTGAGGAGCCACGTTTTTTCAAATACAATATTATCTGACTATTTCAAACAAGTTGTATTTGCGTTACAACAAAGTTACTTAAGAACATCCAGAAAAAAGTAGAATTATTGGTTATGGTTTTCAGGGGAAAAACATGTTCTTATATTTATAAAACGTGATCAGAGACATCTTTTTAAGATAACTGTTTGTCAATAGATATCTATTAAACGTGAAAAACTGTATTTACTATTTTTGACAGTTTATTATATTCAAAAAATACCTTTTATCTGAAAATACTTGTTGGAAACAAAAAAGTTTAAGACTTAGCAAAAATTCTAAGTCATTTAATTAGAGGCCAAGTGCCCCAAGTGAGGCCCATTAGTAGGAGAATCAAGTCCAAATGACTTAAAACCCCCACTTGGCCCATGTTATCCAAGATCACTATTTAAGCATCTTGGTCTTTATAAAACACATTTTTTTTTCCTTAGCAATGTGGGATAAACGCCACTCAAACAACAAACTATATAACATTCCCCCACTAGTTTGTTCACTTATAAGTATAGCGCATACAAGAAGGATTCTTAAGAATTCGACCTTCAATTAGTGTAAGCATTTCAGGACGCTAACGAAGTACATGGTGTCCGAGGGTTGAATCATGACTACTTTCGTCTAACATCGGAAACACCACACACACGATACTTAAGTTCCTCTAACCGGATTTCTTGTTTGGTTCTAGCACTATGACTGGTCCTGTGCTAACGATCAATTTTCTATGAATATGTACAAAAATAAAACCCTTTCATACTCTTGTCGAAGCAGCACCACTTCATATTCATATAGGTGGAGTCACTTGTTGTTGATTTGTTCCTAACAACCTCTTATAGCTCCATTAAGAGTTTAATAACTCATCCTCTCTTATCAGATTAGTACTAACAACTTCTATTCAGTATGGGACATAGTTAGTACTTTGAAATAGACATTCCAATAACTTGTTATTACCCATTGAACCTCAGTCTATAACCGATTTGGTCAAGCGCGGTTGGGTTCCCATTATTGGTGTCTAAGGGTTATATTTAAGTCTCATACTACTTGTAGTCTCCCACACCTTATCTCTAGGCAATGTCTTAGTTAACGGATCCGATAAATTCTTTGTTGACTTTATATAGGAGATAGTAATTGTACTATTAGAGATCAATTCTCTAATGTAATCATGTCTTAGGCTTATATGTCTAGATTTTCCATTATAGACATTACTAAAAGCACTAGACATAGTCGCCTCACTATCACAATATGTATGGTTACAGGCGGCATGGGCTGTGGCCAAAAATCAACTTCAAGTATAACATGTTTCTTATCAATCCGGCCTCTTTGCCCGCGGATGTTAAAATATAAATTCGGCTTCCATAGTCGAATGAGTAAGGCATGTTTGTTTCTTTGATGCCCAACTTATAGTACCACCGGCTAATGTAAATAACCAACCTGAAGTTGAGTTATTATCACCTATTTTGGTGATCCAACTTGCACCGGAATAGCCTTCTAGTACTCCCGGAAAATTCGAATAACATAATCTCAATTTTGAGGTATGTTTAAAGTAACCAAGTACCCTTTCAATTGCTTTCCAATGATCCATACTAGGATTATGAGTAAATCTTGATAATTTACTAACAACATATGCTATATCCAGTCTTGTACAGTGCATAGCATACATTAAGCTCCCTATGGCGCTTGCATATTTCAAGTGTTCAATTGGTCTTGCATCACTTTTAACAAGTGTAACACTTGAATCATATGGAGTAGTGTATTCTCTAATCTTTAAATAATTGAACTTATTGAAAAGTTTCTTTATGTAATGAGTTTGACTTAACATAAACCCATTATCATGTTTGATGACTTTAATGCCCAAAATAGTATCTACTTCTTTAATATCTTTCATCTTAAAAGTAGAAGTAAGAAATTTCTTAGTCCCATTGGTAACAATCATATTAGTACCAAAAATCAACATGTCATCAACATAAAGACAAATAACTACTCCATATTCACTAGTATACTTTGAATATATGCATTTATTGGTTGTATTATGTCTAAATCCAAAAGACAAAATGGTGGTATCAAACTTGTCATGCCATTGTTTAGGAGCTTGCGACCATAAAGGGATTTAACAAGCTTACACACTTTATTTTCATTACCGGGAAGAATAAAACCTTCCGGTTGCTCCATGTAAACTTCTTCCTTAAGGTCACCATTTAAAAACACAGTTTTTACATCCATTTGATGTATATGCAACTTATAAATGGAGGCTAGAGCAAATAACACTCTAATAGAGGTAATTCTAGCCACCGGTGAATAAGTATCAAAATAATCAATTCCTTTCTTTTGAGTGAAACCTTTAGCAACTAGTCGTGCTTTAAAGGTTTGTAGTGAACCATCAGAATTATATTTCCTTCTAAAAACCCATTTATTCTTAATAGGTTTTGAAATTGGAAGTAAATCCACTAGAACCCAAGTTTTGTTAGCCATAATTGAGTCCATTTCATCATTTACGGCTTCTTGCCAAAAGGCAGCATCCCTTGAAGCTAAAGCTTCCTTTAAGGTCTAAGGATCATCATCGACACTTAACACCTCAAAAGTTTTGAGAAGATAATTTCTTCTTTCTTCAACAAAGAAAGTGATAAAATCTGAACCAAGATCTTTTTCTTTTCTTGGCCTTTGACTTCTCCTAGGTTCTGAAGGTTCTCCTAAATCCTTTCTTTTAGAAGAATTAGGACTAGAAATAGGAACTTTACTTTGATTTCCAGAACTATGAGGTATGTTTATACCATCATGTATAACATTATCTTGTACAAACGTATTTTTGAAAAATTCAACATGAATGGATTCAACAATCACATTCGATTCGAAATCTAGTAACCTATATGCTTTTAAATTTTGAGCATATCCTACAAAAACAGATTTAATAACTCTAGAACCAAACTTTTGTCTTTGAGAATATGGAAGCCTATAATAGGCTATACACCCCCACACTTTAAAATACTTTACATTTGGTATTCTTCCATTCCAAATCTCATACAGTGAAGTATGAATTTTCTTTAATGGAACCTGATTAACAATGTGACAAGAAGTAAATAAAGCTTCTCCCCACAAATTGTTTGGTAATTTAGCATTCAATAACATTGAATTTACCATATCAACCACCGTACGATTTTTCTTTCCGGCCGCCACACCATTGTGTTGGGGAGTAAAGGGGGCTGATCTATGATGAATAATTCCATGAACTTCACATAATTCATCAAAATCATCAAATAAATATTCTCCTCCTCTATCACTTCTTAGAACTTTAATTTTTCGTTCCTTTTGATTCTCAACTTTTGCCTTAAATTCTTTAAAGGCTTTAAATGCTTCATCTTTTGTTTTAAGCAAATGAACATGGACATATCTTGAACAATCATCAATGTAAGTGATAAAATAACGTTTACCACCTCTTGTTAATTTTCCATTAAGTTCACATATATCCGAATGTACCAAATCAAGAATTTGTGTTTCACGATTTACCTTTGGAAAAGGCTTTCTAGTAATTTTCGCTTGTGCACATACTTCACATTTATCAACATAATCATGTTTGCAAGTAAAATAATCATGTGAAGCAATATACTTAAGAGTAGTATAATTTAAATGGCCAAATCTAGCATGCCAAAGATTAGAAGTTTCAACATTATAAAGAGAACCGGCCAAGTAAACAGAAACTGAATTTATTTCATTAATACTTAACTTGAATAAGTCATCAAGGGAATAACCTTTGCCAATAAACACACCATTCTTGGTGATTACAACTTTGTCAGATTCTGAAAGTATCTTAAAGCCATGTTTAACAAGTAAACTTGCAGAAACTAAGTTTTTTTTAACATCAGGAACATGATAAACATTCACTAGAGTGAGTTTTTGGCCTGATGTAAAATTCAAAGTTAAATTTCCTTTGCCAACAACACGAACAACAACCTGATTTCCCATTAACACTTCAGATTCGTCTCCAACATAAGTGTTAAACAGATTCTTGTTGTTGCAAATGTATATGGTTGCACCAGAATCAATGACAAATCAGAATTTGCAGCAACAACCACATTCACTTCAGTGACTACAGTAACATAATCTTCATCCTTCATTATGTTTGCTTCATTGGTCTTAGAAGTAGAACCAGATCTCTTGTCTTCCTTTTTCTTGTAACGACACTCCTTGATGATATGCTCTTTCTTGCCACAATGGAAGCAAGTTTTGTCACTCTTGCTGTTCTTCTTAAA
The DNA here is from genome assembly GCA_001974805.1 of Corchorus capsularis. NCBI lineage: Eukaryota > Viridiplantae > Streptophyta > Magnoliopsida > Malvales > Malvaceae > Corchorus > Corchorus capsularis. The sequence continues at coordinate 7,091 of AWWV01012788.1, forward strand.
GCCCTTGTTATTGACTTTAAGGCTCTTAGACTTGTCTGACTTGTTTCCAGACTTTGCCCCAACCATATGAACTTGTGATTTGTTATTGGAACTTTCTGCAGCATCTTTGTCCTAGGAAATTTTCTCATCCCTAACTCGAGTCTCACACTCAATCTGCAGATGAGATTGAAATTACTCCATAGTGAAACTTTCACTTTGTAACATAACCTTCTTTCGATAATTGTTCCAAGAAGAGGGCTTTTTGGACAGAATAGCACCAATTTGAAGTGCATCAAGGATTGCAAAACCCAAATCCCTTAACCTGGAAACCAGAATTTGCAGTTCATGGACTTGATCCATGACAGGCTTATCATCGGTCATTTTGAAATCAAAATAATTCAGGGCTAAGAACTTATCTGTTCCATATTTTTCATTCTGATACTTTGTCTCCAGAGCATTCCAGATTTCACGAGGAGTTTGCAGTGGAGAATACAGATCATACAGAAGATCAGTGAGTGAATTGACACGAGAAGTCAATAGATCATTCTCACGAGTCTGACGTTCAAATCTTTGTTCATTAGTATCTTCTGTTGTTGCAGCAGGCAGATTGTCATCAAGAACGCAGAACACTTTGACAGTTGACAAGAGGAATTTGATATTGTTCTTCCACCTTGTATAGTTGGTGCCATCAAATTGGTTGAGTTTTCCAACATCTTATTGAGCCAGAATGTTCATGGTTGCATCATTGATAGCCATGGATGAGCAATTTCAGAAACACAAAATCAAGAGAGTAATATTGTATTTGAACTGTTAAAATTTCTGAAAAATAAGAAAGGAAAAACAAGACTTTGAGGAGCCACGTTTTCTCAAATAAAATATTATTTTTAATTAAAGCCTTAATCTTTAAGATAAAAACTAATCTTTAATCTTGATCCAAGTTACCACAAATTAAAAACTTCATCTTTTATTAATAAAAATCAAAGCTTTAAATTAAAAATCCAATCTAAACAAATTTATCACCACAATTATCAAACTAGCATCTTTTAAATCCAATTTACCAAGTAACATCACATGATATATGCATGAATTAATTAAAGCCAACTTATTTATAAACCCAAATTACCAAGACAAGCCCCAAATTAAAACAATTAAACATAAACAAGTCTCGAATTAAAATTATCAGGCATATTCAGTCCCAAACGTCAGCAATTAAAACCAAAATTAAAGTAATAAGGACTGAATTGAAAAAAATGAAAAGAAGACTCACCAATACGACGCCGTTTAGACCTAGTCCGTACGAGGCTATAAAAGCTTCTTTTCTTCTCCTCACTTCAAACTCTTTTCTTCTTCCTTAAACCCTAGCCGCCTGCGCCGCCACCACCGGAGAACGTCCTCGCCGCGTCGGAACTTCCTTCACCGTCGGCTAACCCTCAAAATCTCCAGAAGTGGTCACCGTCACCTCTCCTTTCCAGATCCGAGCCCTTTTTCTTCCAACACAACCTCTAACCTCGCGAACCAAACCAAAGCCGAGCCTATATCAACCTTTCCGATCTCCTCATTCCACCGTCCAATCTTCCTCAAACCCTGGGGTTTCACTCCGCTCTGGCCCCTCTATCAATTTCTCAGTTCAATTTCAGGTAAGAATATCTCCATAAGAAACCCCCAATTCAATTCCTATGAACCCTAATTCCGTCTTGTTTCCGATGCGAGAATGAAGTGAGTGTGAGGAGAGAAAAAAAAGTAATGAAAATTTCGATTGATGTGAGGGCGTGAAGAGAGAGGTGAGATGCCGAATCAATGGTTTATAGGGGAGAGAGAGACCGAGGGTGAGGCTGTGTAGTTTTTTTTTTTAGAGAAAAATGAAGAGAGTCCCAGAATGAATCGAGAGCGAGAGTCGTTATCCGGAAGAGAGAGTCTGTGTCTTCTCTTGAATGAGAGAGATTGTGGAGAGGAAATTGATGATTCAGGGACAGAGAAACTGCCTCCAGAAAGGGAGCAAGAAACTGTGTAGTGTGAGAGAGTGATCCTAATCAATGAATTCCCCCTTTTTCCAAATAAGACCCCCCTGCCAGCTACCAAAAACTTCCTCCTTATCCCTTTTTCCGTTTTCCTTTTCCTTCCTTTTCTCTAACCAATTCTTTTGTCCTTTTGTGCAGGTGGAATTTGTTGGATCGAGTCCACAGAGGCTACCAGTCTTGAGAAGATGAGTATTGAGGGAATGGTGAGATGGCAGTTGGTATGTATCCTTTTATTCCCTGTATGATGAATGCTTGCTAAATGCCAAGGATTAATGACTCTGTAAAAGTAATTATATATATGAATGCCCTATTTTATTGCTTTGGAATAAAAACGAAATGAAAATTCTAGGCAATGCATAAATGTTAGAAATTAATTGCAATGAGACTTGTTTGTGCTACTAAATGATTAGAATTGGAAAAGAAAAGATTCTACTGTGCAAAATGGAATGCTATTTATGCTTAAGTATGGAAATTGAATTGGATGCTTTGATGATCTATTCTGTATGCAGGAGGTTGTAATATTAATGCATTCATGTAGTTTTTACTGCAAAATAAAAGGAAAAGAAAACTAACTGCGATACTGTGCTTATTCTGAGCTTAAAATGCTAATGAATTTTGCCTAACTCTAGAAAAAAAACTTGGTGATGCCATGATGATGCTGTTTGTGCTTTGGATTCTCAAATATCTTTCCCTTTTTGTCAAGTTTCTTGCTGAGATGATCTAATTAAAGCTAGTACCAAGTTCCTTGAAGTTAATGAGTTGTGAATAGCTACTAGGTGATTTTATCTATCGCATTTGGGGAATGCTCTCTGACCGAATTCGTTGCCCTTGCAATGCTTGTTTTCATACTAGCCTTGATGCATCGAAATGGATGCAGGAAGTGGACAAGCTCAACTAGCAGGAATCGAGGAGCACAAGGATATGTGTGATCATGGCTTCATTGTAAACAAACGTATATATTGAACTTTAAGAAAAGAAAATCTTTTTGTATTTTCACCATTTCCATTTTTTTGTATTTTTTGTAATAGCAATGCTATAATGCAACTACTTAGTAGCAAGTGAAAATGCTAGCTCTACTTGTGCTATGTTAAGTGAAGAAATGTCTAATTAAGTTTATTTTGAAGCAAATTAGTTTCCCAGAATAAGTCATTAAAGTGCTTAATGCCAAATCATGCATGCCCATGGAAATTAATTAAAATTAACATGAAAAATAAAATACCTTTTTTTTTTGTGATTTTTCAATGCAATTTGTATTATGATCCTGAATATTCTTTAAATTAAGAATTGATCTAAATGCCCCCTAATTGCAAAATTAAGAAACAAAATTGATTCAACTAAATGACTAAAATGCAATAATACTAAGCTAAATGAAGATGCAACTAAATTACTAAATGAAAATATGCAAAAATGTCAAGGTGCAAATTAAGATTTTTTTTTGTTTTTCGAATGCAATCTAGATGACTAAAATGAACAAGTTAATATAAATTAAAAGTAGATTAAGAATGACCAAAATATCCCCTAAATGCAAAAATGACCAAAATGCCCCTAGATGTGAAAATGACCAAAATGCCCCTATGTGACCCTAATAACTAATAAGAAACAAATTGATTTAAACTGAAGGATACCGGACCCAAAACGGGTGTCTACAGGCGGTTGCCGGTAGGCTAACGGTAGCCGGTGGTGGCTGTCTCGGTACCAGTGGTGGACGGTTTCTGGGTTTGGATTTGAATGTTCTCCGTGTTCTTCATTGTTCTTAATGTGTTCTTGAAAAAGTGGGGTTTTGATATTTTTTGAATAGAAAAACTTAGAAAATTTGTATTTATTCATAAAGTGAAGTAAGAGGACTAATAATAATTTTAATATAATTTTTAATTTATTAAATATATATTAATTTTTAATTTATAGCAATAATAATAAATATATAATAATTACCATAATTAGTATATATTAATTAACTATGACAATTGTTCTATAATTAATTACTATGTAAATACTATGATTTTTCTGTTATGTATTGATTTTTTGTCATAATTAGAAATCACGTATTAATTATGCATTAACTATCCACTAAAACTATTTATTACTCCTTAATTAACGAAATTTTGGAGGCCAAATTTAATATTTCACAAGTGGATCGGCTCGCGCTGACGCGTCGGACGTTCAAAAATCTACTTCTTTGAACAATTTTCAATTCGAATTAAATTGTTTGATACGTAGAACATTTCAAAAGTACTATGATTTTAAATGTGTTGCATCTTTAAAAGACTATGCTATTAAGATTGAACATATGCCCTAAAATTAGCAATAAATAGTAAATATTAGTTTGTACATGGACAGGTGCAATAGCTTCAATCTTGTTTCCTCCTCTAAAGTGTGTAGCACTTAAACAAAAACTAAGTTTACTCTCTTCTTCATATGGACATAAAAGGCCTGAAGAGAGGTTACAATTCTAGATAATTAAAGGGGATATGATTTATTATAACATTTATGTGAAAGGAAAGAATAATTACAAAAAACGGGTCAAGGGCAAAAACTGGCTAGAAACTAACCTAGGTTCTTCTTAGTAATTTGACAAGTGAGAAAAGATAGAAAAGGACAAAAAAGTTCAAATGGAACCTCCTCATCGGTCCTCAAAAGGGGCTTTTGGTAAATTTCCTGAGTCTTTCAAATAACATTTAGTATATATATATGTTAAAAATATATATAAATTTCTGAATGAGGGACTTATTTGCCTAATTAATCATTATACAGGGACCTAACATGTGCTTTTATCGATAATTTTAGCATAAAAGTCACGTGGGATAACGGAAAAGTTTATTTAACGGAGACTTAACGTGCTCAAACGCATGAAAAAAATATTAAATTGAACTATTATAAAACGTTTGGTACTTAATAATCCGAAATTAGAGGTTTTGTACCAAATTGAGATTTTAGCTTATGTTGAAACATCCAATAAAATTTCAATTCAAACTAAAAAATAATCTTTAAATATAAATTATCTACCTACCAAACAAACAAAGTAAACTCACATTAAATTTAAACTCAGTCCCTATGGGAAGGTGCATATGTGGTGCATGACGTCCTTGCTCTTGCTTCACAGTTTGATGATTTCTCTTTCAACTTTGTAAGGAAGGAGGTGAATGCTTTAGCTCATAAATTGCTAAATTTGAGTGTAGTTTAGGAGACTAAAGAGCGTGGGTAGGTTACTTAGCTTCACATGTATTTGTAATCTGAATACTTCATAAATAAAATTATAGCCTCTCTTTGAAATAAAAAAAAAGAATAATAATTAAACTCAGGATTTCACGGTTTAATCACGGTGTACACTGCACACCTACCACTTGAACTATCAACTCGAATACACAAAAGTAGAAAACAATTTCATCGTAAAGAACCATAATAGGTAGAAGTGAAATTACAAAAAAAAATGGTCTAAAGATGTTATGTTATTGATTTGGTTAATATTGAATTTGGTTTTTTTGTCATTTCAATCTTGGTTATTTTGATATTCTCATAAGCTTCTAAGGGTATTTTTGACTTTGTAGCATTTTAAAATATAATATAATATAATATAATATAACATTATATAATTTTGGTTCTGAATATTCGATCAAGGTGATTTAAGTGTCCATTAAAAGGTTGTTCCATGATCTACAACTTTCATGAAAGACTCGAAAACTAAATTTAGTGTTTCAAGTATCAAAAAAACTTCCGAATAATTAGTTGTTTCGATTAACGGGAATGGACGATCCACTTAATATAACATTACTTTTGCTCCAGATGTCTTATTGAGCTGATTCAAATGTCTTATAAAAGATTATTTTATATGATCTACAACTTTCATGCAAGACTCAAAAGCTAAATTTAATGTTTCAAGTATAAAAAATGCTTCCAAAAAATTAATTTTTCCGGTTAGCGAGAACGAACGGTCCACTTAATATTACATAATTTTTGCTCCAGATGTCCGATTGAGGTGATTCAAGTGTCTGCTAAAAGGTTGTTTCGTGATCTTTAACTTTCATGTAGGACTTGAAAGCTAAATTTTTTTTTTCAAATACCAAAAATGCTTTTGAAAAATTTATATTTCGGTGGATTGTATATTTAATATTTATATAATTTATTCTCCCTATGTACTATTAAGTTGACTTAAACAAGATGTTCCATAATCTACAAATTTTATTATAGAGTTTTTGCTCCCAAATATCTCTGATTTAGGTGTTTCAAATCAAAGTATCTATTAGAAGGTTACAACTTTTATGAAGAACTCAAAAACTAAATTTGTTTCCTAAAAAAAACTAAGGTTATGTTTGTTAGTGGAGAACATTCTCCATTTTCCATCTCCAAAAATATCAAAGAAACTAGGTAGTGCCACAACATATGTCAATGAAAAGAAGCATATTTTTAGAGAATGGAGATGACAATAAAGTGAAAATCTCAAAATGAATAAATATGTTCTTCATTTCCCACTCCATTGTCATTTCCATTCTCCAAAAATATGCTTGTTTTTATTGACACATGGTGTGACACTACCTAATTTCTTTGATATTTTTGGAGATGTAAAATGGAGAATGTTCTCCAATACCAAACATAACCTAAATTTGACACTATTTGATTTGGTTTTTTCGTTTTTTCAATTTCATTCTTTTTTGTCTTTTATAATATCTTTTTGATATTTTATAAAATAGTGGACTCCTTTAGATAAAATATACTAAAATTTATTACCATTGAGTCCAAATTTGTCAAAACACATTATTCAAAGGTTTTGTCCTTGGCAAATCCATTGTTGAAAATTAATTAAAGGTTATTATAACATATCAACTATAAGAACATATTGGCGCTTCGTAACGTACGGATTTCTTGCCTAGTAAAAATAATTAGAGAAAAAAAGATATAGGAGATTGACCACGTGGCATAGGACTTATATTGGTGTGCCCGGGCCACTAGAATGTGTTTGTATAGTTAGGGCCCAGGCCAGGCAAGGCCAGTGAAGCTTCGATTCGTTGAACTTAAATTCCTCATATTCAGTCCACTTCTTACTTCAAAATAGTCTATTGGTCCCATTCAATCATCATAGATTAAAAATTTAGAGCCAAGATATTATTCTTCATTTTTTCTTCTTTTTCCTATTTTTCGGTTTATTGGGTCAAGTTCTTAATTCCTTTTCATCAATTACCCGTGATATTATCTTTTTTTAATCTGTAATATTGTTTAAAATTAATTCTTGATCATTGATACTGAGAATATTCTACCATTTTATCAATAAATTACAAGACAATTCATATTTTTAATTGAGCTTTTATTGGTATACTATGCTCGCTATTTTTTTATATATAAAAATAATGGAATATCATCTTATAAAATTCTAATCACACGGTTCAAGGTCCCACCTTTTACTTTTAAGACGTGCGAAATGTGATTTATGAGAAAGGAGAAAATTTCCACTCAAATGGGCAAATAATATACTCATATATTAGGTTAAAGTGTCATGCCAATTATGTACTTTGGTTTTGTCTCATTTTTAAATTCTTAATTTTTCGTTTTTCACATAAATCCAAAATTTCATCTTAGTCCAATGTTTCATCGGTAGTTTAGTGATCCGTTAAGGGAACCCAATCTATACAAATGATTTGCTTTCTATGTAGAAGAACAAATATGATGGACTTGATTTGCAAGCGTTATTACGAAATCAAGACATGCCAAGAAGTTTAATCTTAAATTTACAAGATTTGATCACATATATATATAAGAATATTTTTCACGTATATTTATGGTGGAAGATATGTGTAATCGAAAAAGCAGAAGGTATATATAATCGAGTTTTCACATGTTCCTATTGATAAACAATTTATAAGTTCGAAAAATTCACAAATTGAAATCTAGCTAAATGTGATTTAATGCATCAATAAATATCTAAATTAATAATTTTACCTAATCTTGAAGATGAAATAGTCTATCATTACTATACTTTTTAATTGAAAATATATTGTAGCAGAGAGTTCAAAATAAGTATGTTGTAATTAATCACATCAAATGATTCAGATTATAATTTTGCGATAATTCTCAGAAACCGTATTGTTAAGTCAATTATTTCAAATTGAAATGATCGTATATTTTTATTTTTGATTACCTAAAACATTGGGTCAATTACAGTAGAAATACCTAAAATCCATACAAAAGTTTGTAAAAGTATTTAATTGGTGAAAAGCAAAATGGATGAGATCAGAATGCACCAACAAAATTCATCATAATTAACCTCCATAGACCATAGTCCAAAGCTTCCACCATGCATGTGAGCGAGTGTCGGCCAAAGCAAACAAGAGAGCCTCAATTCTTCAACATCACCGCTCTCAAGCAAATGTGCTCACGTGACATCTTTTCATTATTGCTTATGGAACCAAAATGTGAAAAGGATAGGTAAAATTAAAGGACAGAAGAAATAGACAATTTAGCTTAGTCAAGTAGTAAAATGTTTTCCCATCATTCTTACATAGTTTCTCTTCACTTCTTGACATCAATGTACTTTTGTGGGATGCATTCAATTAATTTACTTTGTGCCTCAATGGGGACACAAGGTGGGGCAGAAGATTTTATTGCCATCTATCTTCAACTGTTCTGTGTCTGCCCAAGTTTTTACTACACCAAAAATAAACAGTTTCTGCTCCCAATTTCCTTGGAAAAGTTATGAATTAAGGAGTTGAATATTTTGAAAATTTAATGTCATATAAAAAATGCATATCACTAAGAAACATTTATTTTTTATAAGAAGTTAGTAGTGACTAGTGAGAGACTCTGTTGATTTAAGTCTTAATTTTGTTATTGAAGTTTTACTGGTTTACTGGTTATGCTTTATAGTTCGTACTTGTTATATATTGAAAAAGGTCTATTATTATGATAAAGAGATATAGATTTAAAATTAAGTTACCAATAATTTGGTCATAAGATTTTATTTATACAATTTATAGTTTCCCATAAATCTAAAGATAAAAAAGGGTAGAAAAAGTCACCAAAAAATGGGTAGAAAAGAAGAGCCAGAGGGGTAAAGTTTAAAAAAAAAATTTAAAGAACTGAGATTGAGATGTATAGAGTGCAATAGTTTCAGTAACATGGTGAATGTCCCTTCTATTCTACACACATCTCTTCAAGTACTACCATCAAAAATTTAAGGTACCCTTTAATAATCTTCAATTCCCTTCCACTCTTAGATAGAATTAAATTATAACTTTTTTATAAGTAAAAAAAATTATTAATCAATGTATATATACAATTTTTATTTCATAATTTTTTTTCATTCATAACAACAACAAAAAAACAAAGCTTTTTAAGTGTCTAACTCATTAATCCATCGAAATATACCTATCAATCTATATATATATATACTAGCTAATGCACGTGGGTCGCACGTGTGTTAATAATTCATAAAAACAAATAAATAAATATAATAAATCACATATTAATTTGTAATATAATATAAAAATAATATAATTTTCGTATAGATAAAGCGACAATCATCATTGGAAAATCTTTGTTTAAACTTTCAATTGTTTCACCTTCTCTTTCTGTTAGACTAACCCACAATATATATATATATATGAGGGTATTCGATAGCCAAATTTTTTTGCACCATAAAATTGCTACGAGGTACGTACTTTTCAAATTATTTAATTCAAAAATAGTTTGACACATGCTACAAATGTGATATAGATTTTTTTTATTTTGCTTATTCGTATTTTAGATTACTAATTATAAAATAATTAAATCTTGCCAAAACTATATTTTTTGTAATTTTTTGTAATTTTTCTTATTTGTATTTTAGTTATAAACTTAGTAATAATAATTAAAAATTTTATTTTTCATTTTTAATATATATGTGCATAATATTTTATTACTTAATATATTATTTATTTTATATATGTAAATACTTTAAAATTCTGTATCAAAATATCTATAGAGGTTATCGTCAACAAATTCAATAAACTTCGAAACCAATACTATATTTAAAAATTACTAAAAAAGTTACAAAATTTATCAAAATAGCTAATGATGCTTTCTATAAATTTAGTAACCTTAATTTTTATTATAAATGAAGGTTACTAATTTTTTTTTTACTTAAAAGTTCACAAAATAGTTGAAGATGTTATCAAAATATCTTACCCTTATATCCTCAGTAATTTTGGCTACAAACTTTATTTATCTAAGGGTTTTTTAATGGTGGAAAAGCTATAAATGTTAAAAATATGATACCATCGAGCAGCAACCTTACATTAATAATCTTTCAATACTAATGAATGATAAAAGGTCTTATATTATGCTTTCAACAAATTCAACAATCTTACATTCTTACTTAATACTTAGCATTTTTGGTAATTTTAGTAACTTTTTTTTCATCAGTAATAAATGTTGCTAATTTTCTTATCGAAGGTTAGTAAAAAAGTGACGTTGTTAACCAATTCAGCAACCTAACCTTACATCCCTAATAATATAACTAATTTGTCATTAGTAATGAATGTTATTGATATTAAGTTAACAATTTTATTTTTATATTATCGTTAATAATTTCGGTAACATCATATATTAATCTTAATAAATACCTTATTGTAATTTTAGTTTTTTTTATCAATAATGAAGGTTGCAAATTTTCTTATCTAAGGTTAGTAAAAAACTTTAGAGATTATTATAAAGGCTTATGATACTATCAACAAATTAATAATGACCTTAAATCCTTAATAACTTAATAACCTTTCATCAAAAGTTATAAAAATAAAGCTATAAAATTGAATAGTATTAAAAATGTTGTATTTCTATTAATATATTCAGTAATTCGTATCTAATAAAGGTTACTAAAAGAAGATTTTGATGTTCTCAGAACAAATATGATGCTATCAATTCAATTATCTTACATTCTTAATAACTTTAAACTTTCATCATTGGTGAAGGATATAATTTTTTTATTTAATGTTAAAAAAATAACTAATATGATTATGGAAAAGGTATAGTACTTACAATTAATTCAATAGCCTTACATTCTTTAAAAAGATAAATTATATAAGAATTATCAATAAATTCAGTAACTTTAGTAAGATTACAAAAAAAAACTATAATTAATCAATATGAAAAAGGTATATTATAAGGATTTGGTTAACAGGTGTCTTTGACAGACCCAACACAAAAAGTGCAATTTTTAGTCAAATTGACGACTTATCATTACGACTCCTAGTAACTTTCTTGTTCCTGTATAATAAATGTTTTCAATCCTGTAATCTTAAATTACTACTCCATTCATTCCTTATTATTATAAGTCATAAAAAAGTCAAATATATTTTAACTCTAACCAATTTTTTTAAAAAAATATAAATCAAAACAATTTTTTAAAACAATACTTGTAAACTTGATTTATAAACTTTTTAATACATATTTTTTAATGGATTATGTTTTACCAAATTGTGACTTGTAAATAGTAACAGAGTGAGTAATAAACCTATAAAATTTATCAAAATAACTATAATATGTTCTACAAACTTAGTAACCTTACATCCTAGTTAATTTTAGTAACTTTTTCTAAAAAGTAAAAGTTACAAATTTTCTTATTTAAAAGTAACTGAAAAAGTTTATGATGTTACAAAATAGATATAATGTTAACATCATATCTTTAGAAAATGAGTTTATCTAATATTGTTGAAAACAAAAAAGTATGTTGATATCAACAATTTTTTTTTTGGCTACTCATGAACATCATATTGAAATTGGCTACACAATAGGAGATAGCCCTCTCCTTTCCCATAATCCCACTCCGCCCATCCCAGGATTTGAACTCGGGACCTCCCATAAGAAGTCTCAAGGTTTAACCACTGGGGTATCCCATTGGGGACGTTGCTATCAACAAATTCAACAATCATACATTCATAATTAATGCCATACATCTTTATTAATTTTAGTAGTTTTTCATCAATAATCAATAATTCTAATTTTCTTATTTAAGATTAGTCAAAAAAATCTTTACAGGATATTAAAAAGGTTATGATGTTATCAACAAAAATAAAGTAATTTTAAATTCTTAGTAACTTAACTGGCCTTTTATTAATAATTAAGATTACCAATTCTCATATCTAAAGTTACTAAAAGAACTGCAGTGATTATTCTAAAAACTATATTATTATCTGCTAACTCAATAATTTTACATTTTTTTTGGCCAACGCAATAATTTTACATTTAGTTAACAATTTTTTTAATATAAGTTTACTTAAAAGGTTATAAGAGGTTATAAAGAATGTTATAGTACTATCAAGAAATAAGTTAACTTACAACCTTACTAAATTTAGTAACTTTTTATCAATAATGTCCAATTTAATATTTAAATTTACTAAAAAAGCTATTAAAATTGTTACGATGCAATCAATAAAATTAGCAACTTTACATTCTTAGTAATTATTTCCAATTTTCTTATTTAATTATGATTGCTAAAAAACAATTAGAGGTTATCAAAACAATTATAAGGTTACTTTGGTAAACTTTCTTCAATGGTGAAGTTAACCTTTTTTTTTATTTAAGGGTAGAAAAAGAAACCTATAATTATAAAAGTAGTCTAGGATTATCAACTAATTCAATAACCTTACATTCTAAGTAATTTTGGTTATCAAATTTCTTCTTTATGTTTAATAAAAAAAAAGAAGTTAAACTATAGTATTATTAAGTTCACAAAAGTTATAATGGATAATTGAAGAGATATTATAAGAATATTTATTGAGCTTTACACATGGCTAAATAATTAGTTAAAATTCTTATAGATTTTGGATTTTAATTTTATTATTTTATTGTGCGTGTATTTGGTTTAGTATATTCTTTTTTCTGTTGATCTTTCACGAAAATTTTAAACATATGTTATTGTTGTCATTCTAATCTCACAACACAATATTTGGTTTCACCATTTCAATACCCAAAAACAAATCTCACAATTCAACCAGACACATTAAATTAACATGTGTAAAAATATTGACTTGAAAATAACATTTTCTTAATTACTAATTAATTCATATAAGTCCTTTCTTTTTTCCGATCGAGAAATTGAATTTATATATTATATATGCATATCTTTTACATGTTGAATCAAACTTGAATTTGATTTTTTATTATTACACTACCAATTTTATACATATTAATGAATGAAATAAAGTGACTTAAGCTAACAGAGCAAAATAAAAGTACGTAGTGAATGAATAATCTATTAAAATTTTCAAAAGAAAAAATCAAAACTTTTAATAATTAATATTTATTGTTCATGTTACTGTTTCAAGAATTATTATCCCAACAATCAAGCGGATCTCATTGCTTGACCAATCATTATTGAAACATATGAAACTAATTTTCTCCTAAATCCAAAGTTTCACGTTAACGGATTTTTAGCTCCTCTTTTTTTCATAGGTTATTCCCAACCACCAACTTCTTCCCTCCGTGTTCATAGAAAAATTGATTTTTAATAGAAAAAGTATTTTGGTTAGAATTAAAACCATGCCACTTTAAAATATTAGAAAAAAATTAAATACTTATCAACGTTAATTTAATACTAAAATATTATGAGATTAGTGCAAATCATAACACTTATGAATTAATACAAAAATATTATGAGATTAGAGCAAATCATAGCACTCATGAATCAAAATAATTTTTGGAATTTTTATTTATGGGGTTTGTAAAATGGGTCGTTCACGTTCTAAGATGAAAAATCATATTTATTTACTTCTTAATTAATTCTTCAGGGTTCTTTTTTACTTTTTTATATGAAAATATTCGTTGTTAATTATTTATCATCTTTTAATTTTACTTTATTATGCAAATAAAATAAACTTTTGGGATCTGGTAGAAAAATGACTAATCTACCATTTTGCCCCTGAACTTGTAGCGTTTAGACGTTTTGCCCCCCGAACTTAAATCTTGGATATTTTGCCCCCTGAACTTCAATTTTGGAACGTTTTGCCCCCTCAACCTAACGACTCTGTTAAGTCACTGACGTGGCATTGCCACGTGGCACAAAAATGCCATGTAGCATTGCCACGTCAGCAGGAGATTAACTGATATTAAAGGGATTTTTTTGTGCAAGTTAGAATATAGTAGTAGCGTTCAAAACTTATTTGATAGCATTATAATTATTTTTATAACATTTAAAACAGTTTTAAGTAATTTTTAAGTAAGAGAATTCATAACCTTTATTTTTTGTAAAAAGTTACTAAAATAGTCCAAGAGCGCTATTAATTAAGTTTGTAGAAAGCATTATAGCTATTTTAATAACTTTAATAACTTTTTTAGTAATTTTAGATTACAAGATTAGTAACATTCATGATTGACGAAAATTATTAAAAGTAATAAAAACATAAGGTTACTGAATTTTTTGATAGGACTATAGCTTTTTTTAATAATCTTCACAACTTTTTTTTTACTAATATTAGATATGAAAATTGATAATCCTTATTAAATTGATGAAATGCTACTAAATTTATTAAAGATGTTAGGTTACTAATTAAATAAATTACCTTAAAGTACTATAACATTTTTTAGGAACCTTAAAGAAGAACATTGGCAAATATCATTATTGATAAAAGGCTACTAAAATTACTAACAGTAGTATAAGGTCAATTACTGGATTTATTGATAACATTCAAAAACTTTTGATAACTTAAATAGTTTTTTAATGAACATTTGATGATCAGGAAATTGATAACCTTCTTCTTCTTTTTTTGCGCATAAAAAATCGATAACCTTCTTTATTGACTTTTCCGTCCGTCTCAAATTATCTGTCCATGTTTCCCCTAAAATGGTTGTTTAGTCGTAGAAAAATTAAAAAAATGACTTGATTTGGCTAGAATTAAAGCCATGACACTTTAAGTACTTCAAATTATTGGAAACAAAATATTAAATACTCAACTTTAAAATAGTCATAATCATCTAAATTAAAATGTTTGAACATTGTGGAGACACCGTTTTTGAAAAAAAATCCCACGACAATTGATATGTAACATATCAAGGCTGCAAATATTCAAAATGTCTTTATCTATTGAATCTCTGAATGAAATTGATGAAGATAATGTCTTGAATTGTGGTAATGAAAGTTTAATTGAGGAAATGGAATGCTTGCAACATTTGAATTCGTTGGCTGTGGAAATAAAAGAAAAAATAGATAAAAGGATAAGGAAAAAAAACGTAATGATAATATAACTACTACTACTAATATATATAATTATTATAATAATAAGAAATTTAACAATTACTTTATCATAATATGATGTTTAACGTAATATGTAAAAAAAAGATGCTTAACGTAAATAATGAGTATTATTTTAGACTTTTTAATATGGAAATAAAATATGGTTGGATTACATATTAGTCCTTACAAATATAACTAAAATTTTAAAATTAAAAATGATATTTTAGATATTTCAGGTCAAGGTTTTTGAAGTTTAGACTTATATAATATAAAGATATATATATATATATATATATATATCCATCTAAAAGCAAAGCAAAGACACGAATTAACTTTAGTATCACCTTCTTCTCAGTATGTATATTCTTAAATAGCAATTAACTTTTCCTGTAAAGTCCATTTTCCTCCTATGACTTTTTCTTTTTCTTTTTTTTTTGGGCATTGGGCAATTTTTCCTCCTATTTATGTTGAGTATTAGTACTTTAGGATTTATTTCTTAGCACATTTTGCTTTCCTTTGTACACATCTTTAGTTGCTATCAACATTTTTTATCCAACTTTATCCCTTAGAAAGAATTGCAAGTAGTAAAGTTGTTAGGCACATATTTCTTATCATATGTTAATTTTATTTGATCATGTGTCTATTTTTACATACTTGGTACTTAATTTGTTAATATTTATGTTTTAGGTACATATTGGAGTGCTTCAAGGCAAAAAGAGTTAATTTGGAGTTATTTAGAGTTTTGCTAATAAAGTTCTGTTTCAGCCTTCCGGAAAACAAAAGGTCCCAACAATGAGCTAAGTGAGCTGTCAACGTTACCGCCAAAAGATGTGAATTGGAAGAATGAGTTGTAGACTCTTAGGTTTTCTCTGAACAAATGGCTATGCCTTCCACCAGCAAGGTCAAGGAGGTTCTTTAGCATAGCAGGAGTGGGTTTCATGGGGGGCAATTTAATCCTGCCCTACCTACAACACATATTAAAGGCAGGATTGTTCGTTTCTTTGCTTATGTCAACCCGTTCATCGTACCACATGTTAGCATCGCAATCTGGACAGATTGAAGTGGGGCCTCCGAAATCCATGGGCTCAAAATATCTCCCTAATGGAAAAGGAAACAGAGATAAACAAAAGAAAGACATGTGAGCATATTTTAGAACATTAAGATATAGATCATCAAGGAGAAAGGAACTGAAATTGTGATTAAAGTGAACGGAAGAGGAATTACTTTGGTGCATGACATCAACTGGGGCAAGAGCTTCAGTTGTGTCTTTGGATGAACCCAAAGCGGGGGCATAGTTTGAGTGGAAGGCATTGGCTGCAGAAAGGGTTCAATGCGATCATAACTCGAAGTGACATAAATGTAAGTATAAGTGACGGTGCGAAAGAGAAATTGAGCTAACCTCGAAGCTGTGATTGTCCATTAACATAGGAAAAAACCATTTGAACGAATTGTGTGTTCAAAGAGATGAGAGCTCGAAACATAGCCCATGGAGCCGAAGTGTTGCCTGCTGCTCCTGGCTGATTGATCAAGAGATTGGGTTGAACAATGGCTTGAGAAATGCAATTTGAGTGAGTTCTCAACTTCAGCAGAAGATGAAAGGATAAATGAGAGCGTTTCCAGCTCCCCTCCATCAGAAACTCTAGACCTAATCTTGACATGATTAACACAACCGTGAGAAGCTGGCGGAGATGGTAAGAGTCCAACAGATGCACTATGAGAAATTGCAGGACCACCTGTGGCGGAAAAATCAAGCCTCCTCCTTGCAGTGGCCCTTTTAGCATTCATGCTAAGCAAATGCTTTTGCCTAATAGCATGGCAATTCTGTGCAGGTGACTGAGCAGATGGAATTGTGGAAGGAGGAGGGTTGATTTCTAAACTAGTACCCGCATGAGATTCTTATCTTTTCCGACCTCGCCTTGACAAAGGGCTAGGCAGATTGATCTGTATTCTACCAACATGAGAAGATAATTGACGTCTTCGCTCCCTATTTGCCTTTGCATCTTGAGAACTGATAGCAGGTAGGTCTCAAACATGTTGATTATTTGATCATCTTCTCAATGTCATAACTTGGTTAGATGCTGGCTGAGATATAGAGACCAAGTTTGATTGCAGACAAGTGCATGAAAATGCTTGTGTTTTTCAACTGCGTTCTGATAGAGGCTTAGGAGAATCCAAGTCAATTTTTGGCAACAACAGAACCTGGCAGACATCTTCTGCGGCTGCCAAGCCTTGCGTTCTGAGGTATAATGGCGCAAGGCTGAAAACATGTCGATCATTTGATTGGTTCGCTTCTGACAGAGACAGAGCAAATAAAAATATGCGACCCAAAGGTGGATTTTTGAAATATACAGATTGATGATTTGAAGGAACATGATGAGTTTGGTTGAGACTTCTATGGCCAACCATTGCACCCTGAGAAGCAATATTAGGCAAATCGCAAGGCAGTTGATTCCTAGATCGTTTGGCCAGTGACTCACACGAAGAAACTTGGTGGAGAAACGACACACAAAGATCAGATTTATCTTTATTTCTCCTCCCCATCTAAACAACAATGATATAGAAGGCCTTTTACACCAGTTTATATACATGCAAGTACCCTCCCAATAACAAAATGAAGAGAATGGGAGACCTAGCCTAACTGGAAGAGAAACCAAGCAGGGGAATACAATACAAAGAGAGAAACACTAACAGTGCAGGGAGATAAACAAAGACAAAAGAAAAGAAAGACAAAAAAAAGTCAATACTGAATGAAACAACAAACATAAGAATGAGAATGAGAGCAGTTTAAATGTTGCATTCAAATTATCATGAACCATATTGGGGAAACACATTATCAACAGGAACAAATAAACAAAGGCAGAAAAGAAAAGAAAGGCCCAAAGAAGTCAATACTCAATGAAACAACAAACATAATAATGAAAATGAGAGCAGTTGAAATCTTGCTTTGAAATCAACATGAACCATATTGGGGAAACGAAGAAAAAATCAATCAAATAAATTAGTGTAGAAGTGAGGCAAAATAAAAAATGAGTCAGATAAACACAATCAAGAAATATGGAATGCAGTTTAAACGAACAATTGGGCAAAGGCAATAATACAGTGAGAAGCAAGCAATTAACCCAAGGAATGAGTATATTAGCCAAAAAAGATATGAAACAGACCTAATCGGGAGCAAAAGCAACAAACATTCCCTGAAAATCAAAACAAAAAAATAAGTAATCAAGAGATGAGGAAAAAAACCAATAACGAACAAAGAGATGAATCAGAAGAGGCAGACTAAAAAAGGAGAAGAGAATGTGGAGCACATACCAGTATAGAAACGGGCCTCAGGAATTTGAGAAAAGATTGAGAAAGAAGAAGCAAAAAAAAAAGAGTTTAGACAATAACAATGGAAGGCAAAGTAAGAAGTAAACTCAACAAAGGCAAAAGAAGAGAGGAACTTACGGAGCAAACAGTGCGTATGAACGCCAGAAGACAACAACAACAGAGGAATCAGGAGGCAGAAATGGAAAATGAGAGAAGAAAGAGATGAGAGGAGAGAACTGATTTTTGGAAAATGAAAGAGGAGAAAGGAAATGCAAAACCGGGGGCAAGAGAAGGCAGTAAGGAAACAGTAAGGCATGGACGAAATGACATGGTTCATCAGGCTAGGCGATTAGACAACATAGGAATGGAGGAGGGGTACGGATGAACAGTGATGCAGTCGTTTGAACCGAAGTGGAAGGGGGATTGGTTGATGAGAGAAGTGGGAAATAGGTTAGGGTTCAAAAATTTTGAAAGATGGATGATTTTGTGAAGGGCGGCCCAAAATCCCCGATGAGCCAAAGAAAAGGTGGTTGTGAAATGAGCCCAAAAACACATGAGAATGAATCAAATATTATCTTTGAGCCCAAAAAAGCATGGGTCAAAGACAATGAATTAAATATATTTTTTTATATATATTTCCGGTTTTTATATATCAAAACCGACACTTGATAAGGGGCCATCCTGTTTTTTAGTCTCCATACAAGATTACACTACTACTCATTGCATTGAAGCTTCAATTTTTGAGGTATCCTGGTGCTTCAAATATTTTTGATAATTTCTTTTCACCATTTAAGTAGAAGAAAAAATTTAACAAACATATATATCTTTACTGATGCTGGAATTGGGAGATAGTGTCAAAACTGTTATAATTATAAGTTTGGTAAGATTGTTCCTGGATTTGGTGATACAAGGTACAAAGATAGTGCATCTTCTCTTGTGGTTTATATCTGCAACCTTATGAGCCATATCTTTCAAGATTTACAACCTGTAAAAAACACTAAATCCAATGCAGCGATGAATGCAAGGAATTAGTCTTTGAGGGTTACGTTCTGTCATCGTTTTTTGGAGATTTTTAAGTGTCAATTTCCAGACTTCTTTACTCGGTTAGTGTCTGAGTTCTTTTACCACCCAATGTTTAATGTAATGTTTAAAACTTTGTTCACCTAACTAATTCTCTCTATCCTATGAGAGATAGAATTTTTTTTTTTGAAATTTTTAGTATTATGTCTAGACATTGTTGGTATTTAACCCCGACATTGTGTTTATGTTTAAAAAAAAAAACAATAGTCGACAATCAAGGGACGAAAATGAGTGGCGGCGGACAAGGCAATGGCCGTCGGACATGAGACGGTTGATGGGTTGGATGTATTTAGTCAGATTTGAGAGAATGAGAGAAACCCTAGCCTAATTTGATTTGGGTTTGGAATTTGTAATATGGGTGGGGTTTTTTTAAGTTTGTGTTATTAATTTTTAACTTTTTTTAATTTAGAATTTTTATTTCAATTTTCATATTTAAAAAGAATAGTACGAAAATAAGATTTTTAAAATACAAAATAAAAAAGGTGAAAACCATATATCGTCGGTTATCCCGATTCCGTGTGGAGTGGTTTAACCGGTTCTAAAGCGGGTTTTAGAAAACCACTGTTCTTAAATCTCTGAGAGCCGGACATCCTTCCGGTACGTGGTCCGACCGCCCGGTCTGGTCTAGTTATGAAACCCATGGCTGATGCGAGTCGTATTAGTCATAGTCATCATAATGATTGTCTTTGGGGCACTCTTAAGGAAGGCACTTAGTGGAGGATCTTATTGCTGGTGGTTTTGGTGGTATGTGATTGTAAAAAATTCCCTTGTTTTTTGCTTTTCTTTTTATTAGTAGTAGTTTGGACAATTTTAAAAAATGACACCTAATCAGAATTTGATGAAGGTGCTTCTTCGTGCCTTACAAAAAAAAATCCAACCTCATGAAGACAATAAGACATTAATGCCAAAAAAAAGGAAGACAATTAGACATCTATATTTTCGTGTTTGAAAAATACAGAAAAAATATAATTAAACAAGTATTTGTCTGCAACTGAGGAAAGGAGAAGAAACTATAATTATAGAATTGATCGGACCAAAATTATGCATCTTTTTATGGTCATTTTCCTATGTTTTTTGGGTATTTTATGCTTGATTATGCCTTATATTTGGTATATTTGTGTTTATAGGTGTTAAAGTGAAGAAAATTGCAAAATTACCATTTTTGTACCTTTTTGGAGCCTTTTTGGATGATTATTCACACAAATATTTTCCAAGGACAATTTGGATGAAAAATGGAGCCAATATGATCGTGAGTGAAGAGCTTGAAGAGTCAATTTTATCATCATAAGATTGATTTTCAAGAGTTTGAAGCAAAAGAGCAAAGTTGAATTTCAAGGAAAGAAAACATGTCAAGAAGTGTCATAGCACTCGAGTACATGGGGTGCGAGGCAAACCACATGGGGTGCCAAGCATACCACATGGGCGCCCAGCGCTAGTCGAGACATGCCACCAGCACCACATTGGAACAGGCGACCTGGGGCCTGAGAGCAACGCCCTGGGCGCACAAGCCATTGACATGGGCGCCCAGGGGGAGTCGGGGGCCATGCCGCGTGCGTGCTACCCAGCAGCCATGCGTGTCTTCACCTTGAAGTTTCTCCAATTGTTTCCAGATTTGGCGACCCTTCTGTATTTTGGCCATAACTTTTGATCTAGAGCTCTGTTTGAGGCAAATGAGTAGCCGTTGGAAAGCTGACTCCAAGATCTACAATTTTCGTGTTTTGGTCGAAGCCTAGTTCGAATGTTTTCATGGATGAAAATGCCCCTGAAATCAGCGGACAGAAACTGTCTTGGGCCTTTCTTGCGGGATTGATCCAATTGAGCCCAAATTCTTATTTGGACTAGCTTGAAGACTTGGAGAGCAGCCCAACACGTCCTTAGGGTTTGTTTATCTCTAAATTAACCCTAAGCCACCATCTATAAATACCCTCTTAAATCTAAAACCCTAGATATATATCACAACACCTAGAAATAATCTTTTCTCAACCCTAACTCTAGGATTTGCGATTTTGGAGAGGAGGCAGCCACCCACCTCTAGCATTGTAAGTCTGCAATCCATGAGTAGCTAAACCTTTTATACTTATTTTCCTTAGGTACTTTTGATCAATGAATCTATGGTGAGACTTTTGTTCTTAATAATTTGAGCTTTTTCCGTTTGAATATGTTTCTTATCTCTATGCTTCATCTTATGTGTTCATATTTTGATTGATTTGGTGTACAACATATCTTGAGATTTATGAATACTATAGTTAGTTTCAAGTAGCTTGAGTCAAGTTAAAGTTGGTCCAAGTAACAATTGTAATTCTAGGAGTCCTAGGTTCAAAGGGATATCAAACCTTGTTGAAATCTTTAGGCCGAGATGGAAATTGATGTATGCAAGTTTGGTATTGATTTATCATGCATGTGGATAAGTAAGCTTAATGCGTGTTCTAAGGTTGAAATAGACCCGCAATTAGAATATTTGTGATTAATTGTCAGCGAGATGCGGGTTAATCTTCATAGCATGTTGGAATTAGCATTACGTCTGTTCCTATACCAATTATTCAAATGGAGTTGTTTAAGATATTAATAGGATTACTTTGTTTCAATGAAAGTTGATGTCTACGTCTTTGGCTATATACCGATTTGGGGTAATTTATGATTCTTAATTGATTGCAATCTAAGCCAAATTTATATTTAGTGTCTATGATCCATGATTCACTTGATCAAAGTAGTTGCCTGAAGAAGTATGCTTTTATTCATTGTTTTTCTCAAACTCTTTTCTAGTTATTTAATTTAAATTTATTTAAATTGTTTTCTAGTTTAATTTGATAAATTGAAAATCCATAAAAAAATCCCTTTTAGGCTAGATTTTCTTTTGTAAGATTTGACTTTGATTCATACCTTCCCTGTGGATTCGACCCCTACTTGCCCTAGCTATTTGTTATTGGTTTGTGGGGAGTTATCTTTTGATTTGATCAACGACCGGTCAAGAATACTTGAAAAATAGTTGCTATAGACATACATATGAAACCGGGGGAAATTATGGGGTGTAAAGTTGCTTACCCCATTGTATATCTCGATTTGATGCACACATTACTTGATGCTCTACATTCCATAGGTATCCCTTGCAACCAAGAATTTTATAAGTTTTGCATTGGCATGATTAAAGTTTTAAATTTGAAATAAAGAAAGAAAAATAGAAAAGCATAAAAATGCCTTTTAGAAGTATATGAATAAGAATTAAAAACGAATAAGCCTCATAAGTGAAAAAGACAAAAAATGTCTTTAATACATAAAATTAAAATTCAGTAATGTAGAAGCAAAGCATACCCACCGGAAAAATGCTTGAAGGAAAGAACACAAATCATCTTGAAACAATTATAGCTAGCACCCAAACAGGTTGATGTAGAAGGAAGAGAAGAAGTTCTAGCTCGCAAACCGTCTTATTAGATTTAGTGTATCCTTCGCCAAGTTTAGGGTACATTAGGTCAAATAATCAATAGGTGACTAAGCACACCTAGGTAAAAAAGATTAGTAGCGAGCCCTTATTCAAGCTTTCTTTCAGTCATTGCAGTAGGATCCCCCAGACCCGCATGTTGCGACAGCTTGACGACTCCACTAGGGACTTTAGGTTAGAGAGTCAGGTTGAACTTTGGGTCTAATATTAATCAAGAATTTCTATAGTGGGTTGCATTTTGTCATTTTTTTTTTGTGCTTAATTGTTTGTTCAAGTTTTTTGGCACTTGTTTTTTTTGTGGAGTCTAATCATTTTTATGTTTGTTTCGTTGGGGTAGTAATTGTGAGACCAAAATGTTACTTGTATGTTGTATCTATTATGCATGTATTTGATATGTTTTATATCCTATTTTACCCTCTAATAAGGCGTTTTGCACTTGTAGGCCTATTTAGAAAGAAAGTTGCAATATGGTCTAAAATGGAGCTATTTGAAGCACAATTAGATTGAAGCCCAAAAGGAGACCTCAAGATGGTGATTTTAACCATAGTCCATTGGATGTGGTGAACCACTTCTTCAATGTGGTGAACCATGTGTTGATGAAGTTCATGAAAGTCATCAATGGAAGCTTGAATGATCATCAATGGAGATCCAAGAAGACAACTTGAGAAGATGAAGATTGAAGCCGCCCAATGAAGAGTATGTGGTTAACAATCATCTTACATGGTTGCCCATAAATGATCATGCCAAGTCCAAGTCGACACAAGTGAAGTATATGAAACCATATGTGCTTAAATGGAGACTTATACCTTAACTTGATAGCTTAGACCGCCCAAGCACTAGATGTGGGGAGACATCAGACATGTGACTACATGAGGACACACATCTTACTACTTGCTCAAGAAAGCGGCCACCTCAAGGACTTCTAAGTCATTTGTACTACTTAGCTAACCCTAGCTCTATTTTGCCTATAAATACTCTTGTATTATCCTCCCTTAGCCGTTTAACATAGATAGTGTCGCAGCGTCGCGCATGCGGGCATGTGACATCCCGACTTAAGGGGTCTGGGGAGACAAGAGTCGCCACTAATATTTTTTATGGTGTGATTAGCCACCTATTGACCTCATTTGGTTACCTAAGTCCATTGTCTTGCGATGAACCCAGCTAACATAAGGCCTGATCTGCTTTACCAGAGCTAGGTTAGGGAGTCAGTTACGTCCGAGAATGGTTTTAGCACTCCCGATACGCCCGTCAAAGACGGTACGTCTGAAACTCGACCTAAAGGGCTTAACTAAAGGGTTGCTTAGGATTCCTTATCTTTGCATTAAAGTCTGCTATTAGCTTAATTACACTGAATTTAACTAATCAGTACCGGCTTGTCTGAATGTTCCTTACTACACCGAGTACAGTTTTACTGATCACCTACTGTCTTTAGACTGGTTTCTTAACCATCTTGAATGGATGCATATGATGCATGTATTGGTGGATTTTAATTTTGTCAGTGAGAGGGTGTTTCCTTGGAATCAACTTTGAAACCCTTCTCACGCATTGTGAGGGTATCCCAAACATAACCCAATCTCAGAGCAAGCCTTAGAACGCCTGGGCACATTCACCAAGACTGACTCGTCATAATCAAAACTACCATTTGTCGACTTTTATTAAGCAACTTTGCATGGATGACAGATAAAATGCATGAGAGGTTGATTTTAGTTAGGCATTAACGACTGTCTACCTAAGATTGACTTCGTAAACCCTTCTCATGCATTGTGAGGGTATTTACAAAGTTACTAGCCTAGAAAGACTCCCGAGAATTTATGTCCAGGCACGGTTACCCAAGAAATCTCTCATTATAGCAAAAGGCCGAAGTTAATGCATTTTTTACAAGCGAAGTGGGGTGATGAATGCAAATGCATGGCTAAACCTAGTTTAATCAACTTTGACTAACTATTTAACCATTAGGACCTAAGGTTGGCTTAGTTACAAAATTACTTAATGGTTTACTTAAATCTTAAGTATATTATCAGTTAACCATGGTTAATTACCTAAAGGCTCCATCTCTAAGTATTAAGTTACTTAATTAACTTTATTCTCAAACTTGTCAAATTCATTTAAGGATTCACTTAAATCTTAAAAGAATTATGAAAGTTTCCCAAAGCTTATTTACCTAAGGTTATAATCATTTAATTAAACCTTAAGTTTTAGGTCACTCAACCTCAATTTCAAATTCAATTAAAGATTCACTTAAATCTTAATGAATTACGAAAATTGCCAACTTTTATTAACTAAAGGTTATAATTACTTAATTAAACCTAAAGTTTTAAGGTCACTTAATCTTGGTATCATATTTAATTAAGGATTTACTTAAATCTTAAAAGAATTATGAAAATTACCAAGGTTGTTAAACTAAAGGTTTTAATCACTTAATTAAAGCTTAAGTTTTAAGGACACTTAACCTTAATTTTTTAAATCTATCCAATTCACTTAATGATATACTTAAATATCAAATGAATTATGAAGATTCCCAAAAAGATTAATTCTTTTCTTAAAAGCTTAATCAACTTAATTAAACTTAAGAAAGATTGAATCTTTGCAAATTTTAGTTAAAGTTATCAACTTTGATACACCTTGAATTATCCCACTTGCATCCGCATTATTCAACAAATTAGAGAGACCTTCAACACATAATAGAAATAGATAAGGAGAGATGACATGGCCCTGCCTGATTCCACGAGATGGTGCAATTTTACCAAATTGCTTACCATTTACTACTACCTAATAAGAGACAATACACATGCAAGTCATGATCAATGAAATCCAATCACAAGGAAACCCCATAGTCTTCATCACCCTTTCTAAATAATCACATTCTACTTTGTCATAAGCTTTGCTCATGTTAAGTTTCAAAGCCATTGCCCCATTTTTACCAAATCTCCGATTCTTTAGCCGATGCACTGTTTCGTATGCCACCAAAGCATTGTCAAAAATTAATCGACCAGGAATAAAAGCACTTTGGTTCTCACTTATAATCTCTGAAAAATCAACTTCAAACGATTCACTATAACCTGTGAAATGATCTTATATAGAACATTGCAGAGGCTAATAGGTCTAAAATCCGCAGGCGATACTGGTTTTTTGACCATAGGAATCAAAAAAATATAAGTTGCATTGAGATCCAGCAACCATGACCCTCCATGTAGAAAACCCGACACTGCATCAGTTACTTCCTTCCCAGAACATCCCAATACTTCTAAAAAAACATTGTCGTCATTCCATCAGTCCCAGGCGCCTTCGAAGGATTCATCTAATCAACAACAAATTTAATATCTGAACTCTCCTAAGGCTTTGTCAAAATAGCAAGCTGATTTGAATTTGATCGAGTTTTGATGTTGTCACAAAAACCATCTGGAACAGAAAAATAGGAAGAGGCCAAAAGCTTTTCAAAATAATCAACAAAAGTTGATTCAATATAACACGATTTTTCCTGCCAATTTCCGTCGGCACCCATAACTTTGGCAATTGTATTATCTTTCCTCCGTTGTGAAGCAAAATTATGGAAGAAAGAAGTATTGCGATCCCCTTCTCTTAACCATAAAGATTTAGCACGTTGCCTCCAAAATATTTCTTGACATTTTTCCAACTCAGATAGTTCCAATAAAAGCTTGTCCAAAACATCCATAGTTCTCCCAACGGCCCTGGTTTATAGCATTTCACAATCTCCTTTCGTAACTTATCAATTTTGATTCCCAGAGAGCTATATACTGATGAATTCCATCCAGCAAATTCACTTGAACAGGTGTGGATCTTACCCGAAAGTGCTTCCAAAGATGAACTCCCCCCATCACCCCATGCCGCAATTACAACATTACGAAAATCCTCATGCCTTGTCCAGAAATTATCAAATTTAAATGAGGGTTGTCTAGCTTCCTTTCGCTCAGGATGGTCTGAGATATGAAAGAAGATAGGAAGATGATTTGACAAGCTAGAGAGTTCATGTTTTCCAGAAAGAAACCGAACCTATCCAGCCAAGAACTGGTCACCAAGAGAAGTCAAGCTAGCAAACGATGGAAGAGGGCGACAAGAACTGGTACTGGTTCGGAGGGGGGTCGGAAGACCAATGTTACAAAATTGATTGGGAAGAAGAGAGAAGGGTCGAAAGGTGCTCTAGGTGATAGGAAGAAAAGTAGGGAAGATGGAGAACTTGCTTCGGATAGCATGTCGGATTTTAACACTCATGTAATGGCATTTAAGGGAATTTCTTTCCTTGAATAATCTAAGAAGTTGCCATGATTCACCCCGTCTATCAGTAATAGGATTGCTATTGAAACCCGTAAATCTCCAAGGCAATGAACTTTCCCCATCAATAATATGAACATCAATATGAGAATTAGAAAAACTTAATATGGTAACATCCCAATAGTCCTGCCACAACAGTGCGAGCCCACCACTCCTACCTACACTATCAACCGAAAAACAAAATTGAAAACCTGAACGCGACCTTAACCATTCCATCTCACTACTACATCTTTTGTTTCACTAAAAAAACGAACTTAAGGTGGTGTTTATTCAACACTTGTTTCACTTTGGGAATTGCCCGGGCAGCCCCTAAATCCCGACAATTTCAAGCCAAGATACTAATGATTCTTGGCGGGGTTGGCTAGTAAGACCAACCTCCGCCATTACATGAGTGTTAAAATCCGAGATGCTATCTGAAGCAAGTTCTCCATCTTCCCTACTTTTCTTCCTATCACCTAGAGCACCTTTTGACCCTTCTCTCTTCTTCCCAATCAATTTTGTAACATTGGTCTTCCGACCCCCCTCCGAACCAGTACCAGTTCTTGTCGCCCTCTTCCATCGTTTGCTAGCTTGACTTCCCTCACCACTATTCGATGAAGCATTATTAGCCTTGAACACAAAATACATCCCTTTTTTATTTGACTACCCCACATCCATCTTCTCCAATTGTGATGCAGCATCCAACTTTGGTATTGAATTAACCTCCGCACTCCCAGTCTTACCCAAATCTGTTTCCATCAAAGCACCATTGGGTTTACGATTCTTACTTCCTTCACCCTGCATTAATTTTGGTTGATTAACAGCCATAAATCCAGTATTATCATCTTGAAAGTCCGAGATAATCTCCTTGGTCTTAGATGCCTTCAATTAAATTAAAGCCTGCTTTGTGTTTGCCACCGCCGTCTCCCCAATACCATGATTTTGATTTCCATTAACGGACTGCTCCTTATCAGCTTCCCTTCCGGTACGTGTCTCACTAATACCAGGTCCATCAAACTTAAACCCTTTCGATCAAGGAACCTCCGCTCGCAATCATGGACTGTATTCCTTTATAACCTTACCCTTATCCCTCCTCATAATAACAACTTTCTCACATTCATTTTCAGTATGAGTTAAACAACCACATACATAACAAAAATCATTTAGCTTTCAATAACAAAAGCTCACAAGGATTTTTCCTCTATTTAGAGCAGTCAAGATCATCCCTCGTCTCAAAGGTTTATTCACATTCAGCCTTACTCGAATTGGTAAAAACAATCCCCATGCTATCTTCTCACCGCAAGTATCGATCTCTACAATCTCTCCAAGAGAATCCCCAATTACCTTACCAATCCCTTAGGTCATGAATCCAAGCGGAAGATCATGCAGTTGAATCCAAAAAGGACACCACTCCAATTTGATTGCCTCCACACTATCAAAAGCATCATAGTTCTTCAGGACCAATAAAGCCTTATTGAAATTCTATGGTGCTTGCTAAGAAACATGTTCCTTCTCCACCTCAATTTTAAATTGAAAGATATACAATTTATCTCCAATCTCCCGTATCTGTAAACCCCCTGACAGTTTCCATACCATATGCAAAACGTTTCTCATCACCTCAGTATTAACTGCTCTCCGAGAGAGCAATTTTCCAATCAAGTAAGACTTCCCCTCATCCAACGTTTCCGCAGTCAACTGTTGATCCACCTCCACCTCCAAGTTCTCCTCCTCTGTGAGATGAAAACCATCCCATAATTCTGATAAACCCTCTGCCATGTTCCAATCGAAACCCAAGAAGAAAAGAAAAATTTTGTACGAGCGACAATAGAGAGAGTTTGTACGAAAACAAAAGAGAGCACTCACAAGAGGAAAAAAAACCCTAGGAGCGAGATTATTCTAATGCTTACAAACATTTCATTCTCTTTTCAATCAAGGGATGTGAACACGGTCATACAAAGATTTTTACATATTTAGGTTTACTAAGTTTTTTACAAAAAAAAAAAAAGGTTTACTAGTTTTAGCTTTTACGTGCTTTACACGTGGCAGAACACATTTAAAGTAAAAACTTATTAAAATAATTAAAATTAATTATGATTCAAAGGATCCAATTATTGTAATCTAACATAATTAAATTCCTGGAAAAAACATAATTTTTTTTATGGAATACAATATTCAAATCTCATTACAATCAAATAATTCCTTATATATTGTTATAAAAAAAAATTATATGCGCAAACATCCAATGAGAAATGATCAAATAAACAAACTATAATCAATACTATAACAAAGCCAACAAAACCAGCACACATTGAATACGATGGGACTTAACACTGAGACTTCTAGGTTTAGGGAGCATGCACCTTACCATTGAGGCAAATGCTCAGGTGTAAAAAAAAACATAATTAAATTGAAGTAACTTTTAAATTAAATATTAAATATATATCAATTTAAGTATAAGTCAAAGCATCCAATTATTGAAACGTAACCGCATCTACGAAAGTAGATCTTTCTTTATATACAACATTTTTTGTATATGTTTCATTTTGCTTCTTTGTATTTTCTAACTTGACCAAAATTTTCGTTGAAGGCATTGAAATTCCCCGAGAGAGTGCGACATATAGTTGTGCATGAGAGAAAACATGTTGTGGCAAATATACTCCAATATTAGGAATTGTTTGTCCTTGTGCTTTGTTGATGGTCATAGCGAAATAAAGACGGATAGGGAATTGTTTCATCTTGAATTGGAATGGATATCCTTCGTGTTTTGCTGGTGAAAGCAGATTTTTTAGAAGAATAACTTGTTTTCTAGCATATTGGCCAATTGCAATCTGCTTGTATTATGTTATGGCCAAAGTGTTTGCAGACCATTCTTGTTCCACTGCACAAAGCATTGGATGTATCCAAATTCCTCAAAAGTATGATTGGACAATTCTTCTTCAACACCAATCTATGCGTTGGAAAATAATTCGGTGTTAGAATATTTAAGAATTCCTCTTGATAATGGTTGTTCGAGTTATCTACTGCTTAATCGAAACTGTTGTATGTCTTACTCCCACCAGGAAATATTTCTATTAGCTGCTCATTCAATTTGTCTATGTACTCATTTCTATTGATTTGACTAATTATATGTTTAAAGAATATGTGATTATTACCTTAAATTGTCCAATATTACATGATATAGAAATTTTTTATCTATTCCTCATGGCCCGTCCACAAAAAAAAAAAAAAACCTCCACTCTTTCTTTATTCAACTCGATCTAAAATAGTGTTGAATGTAATGTTTTGGTCTTCATTTAACTTATTTGCAGCTTCTTGATCTTCCCGTGGAGTTTCAATGCATAATTAATATGTTATTTCCTTATGTGTTGAAATCCTGATCTGCAAATTTTGAGAATCTATCTCTGGCAAATCAAACTTCTTGATGCTTTTTCACATGCTTTCAAGATAATAGGCAATGCTCTCTAATGTGCAAGCAATTTGTGTCTAGACCGAGTTTCCAATTTCCATGCACCCTCTTATAATCCTCAGACATTGCATCGTAAGAGTCATTCCATAGTTTCCTCACATCTAACAGTTCACACACTAATAAAGTCGCGAATAGCCTTCTTAGTTCATTAGGCATTTGAAACGCTACTCCTTCCATCATGCACTCTGATACACTCTGAATTATCTCAAAATTTATTTATTTTGTGAGTAATTGGGCTTTTAACGCAGTGATCCAATCAATTCTAAGTCAAATTTTTCATTTCTGAATAGATTATTATCCGCATATTGGCAATTGATTTAAGCAAGCATGACTTGAACAATTATTCATGTAGTTGAGGCAAGAAAAATTCCTCAAAACCATACGCAAGATTCTCTTTGTTTAAAAGGAAAAGGTAAATAAATGCTAAGATCTCAAGTGGAATAAATAGCCACAGCTAAATTTTTTTATAATCATTTAAAAAAGCCTTTTACATCAATATTGTTCTGCTAAAAAAGATTAAAGAAACAAAACCCAGAAAAGAGCTATTAGCCTATTGTACTTTGAATTTGTTTAATATAGTAAAATTAAGTATCTAATTTCGATCTAAAGCCCCCTCTTCATTTTGTAGGGATACTCTTGTAGATGGTCATAGCCTGAGTAATTATGTTGTATAGGATCAGATGCATTAGAAGGAAGCAAGACCGTGGTACTCTCTTTAGCAAAGATTGCTAAAGAAATCTAGGATGATACTGTAGAAATTGGATTTCTCTAAATAAAATAAAAATTGAAATTTTCTAAATAAAATATTTTAATAATGGCAAAATCTAGATGGTACGGTAGAAATTAAAATTTTATAAATAAAATTATATGTTGTAAAAATTATTTTAAAATAATTGAAATTTAGAAATATATTTGAAAAAAAATACACAAAATTATATTTTAATAGTGGCATAATTAAAATATTATTTAATAATGGGAATTTAGAAATATATTTGAAAAAAAAAAGGATACAATCGAAAACATAAGGTTTACCATTATTCGTACTTTTATATATAGTATATGTAGATATATAGATATATTTCTAAATTGATAAGAAAATGAAACATTGATAGACCTAATTTGTTCTATATTTTCTATGCGATTTTGCCTTATTTTGGTAGTCGTATGTGTCGTTTTACGTTTATCCCTATATTTCTCATATTTGCTATTTTAGACCCATTCGGACTTTGGAGCTATGTTCTAGAAAGATGAAGATTTAGAGACATTTTGGATTAATTTGGAGAAACTATTTATTTTGTCTTATTTCGACCTAGTAGGTCTATTAGTTCTGTTTGAGTCCATGAAACCCAAATTGCCACGCCAGATGTCTTGAAGTCTAAATCTAATATTCTTAGCTCCAATTCATTAATATGGAAGCCCAAAGAAGGAGTACAAATCCAATCAGTAATTATGATGTAGTAATGATTCAGCCCAGATGCAACATTGTTAAATCCTATTCAAAGGAGGAATATTCACAAGAGCAGTTTTGGAAGAAAATTCATAATTTTTGATTAAAAGCTCAGAAAAATGCAAATGAGGTACCGTTGGAAAGAGGATTCCATGGTCTACAACTTTTATGTTACCAAGAGACCTAATTTTGTCGTTCCGATGGATGATTTTGCCCTTAAAATTTTTGGACAGAATTGATCTTCTCCTAAACCGACTTGAAGAATGTTTTGGACGAAAATTCAGATGTTAAAGATGATGAAGAGCATTCTTATTGGTCACGTTCGATCGTCGTTAATGGGGATAATCTAAAGTTCCATTATTTTAATAATGGAATAATTAAAATATTTTTTAATAATGACAATTTAGAAATATATTTGAAAAAATAGGGTATAATCGGAAAATATAAAGTTTCCCCTTATTCGTGCTTTTATATATAGTATAGATCGGCTGAGCTAGAAACTAATTTTCTTTTTTGAGTGAATTGCTGAATGTATAGAGAGGTTAAATTGTTAAGCCACCATAGAAAAGTATTATTGTTTAACTTTTTTTATATTTCAATAGAGTACCTAAAGTAGTTGCTGATCCAACAAATGTACCTTGAAAAACCCTATTTTGTTTGGAAAACCAGCAATTGCTAAACTATTATGAAAATTAGAAGATTGAAATGAATATTTATCTTGACTTCTCCCCGAATTATATAGGTGGACAATATAAACAAACCTTGTGAAAATTAAGGTAATTATTAATAATGTTTCTACTTAAGTTTATCAAGATATATTACAACATTATTTATTCTCTTCCAATATTTAGAATCGAGATTAAATTTTCTTAAAGTGATGATAATATATATATATATATATGTGTGTGTGTGTGTGTGTGTGGAATTAAAATGCCATATTAAAAGTCTTTAATTCAAATTTTAAAACAAATAGGATGAGATTTATGCACTGATCGATGAGTACCTATTTTTATTTGCCTAAAAGAAATATATATATATATATATATATATTCATTAATATAGGAGGTAGGAAAAATGGTTTATCTAAGAAAATGAAGTATTTGTTATGAAATAGTGGACTTACCACACTACATAAAGGTATATATTATCTACTGGATTTTATCCTGTAGAATATCTGAATAGATTTGAAGAGATACTGAGAGAATATTATCAACAGAAGATATCATCAGAAGATTTCAACTGAAGATTATCTAGAGATTATTTGAAGATTTAAGTAGATTATATTTAGATATTATTTGATTATGTAATCTAGATTTGATTTAGATTTTATCTTTTTAGATGATCTTGTCCGTTGTAACTTTCAGCTATAAATAGGCTAGTTCAGTTCATTTGTAAACACACCTCATTTTTTTATTCTATTCTCTCTGGAGTAATAAGAAATTCTCTCTCATTTTCTCTCTATTGTTCTTCGCGTTCTTATTCGTTTTATAACATGTTATCAACACGAAAGCTCTCGCTATGCGACGCGAAGCTTCGATCTTCTGCTTAGGTTTGATCTTCCAATCTTAAGTTTTTATTTTTAAATTTGTTTATATTGTTATCTTTTTACTCTTATAGTAAATAATATTGAATATTACCTTTGACACCAGAAGTTGTCACTTTGATAAATTAAAATTACTGCTGACACTAGAAGTTGTCACCTTGGTAAATTAAAATTACCTATGACACTAGAAGTTGTCACTTTGGTAAATTAAAATTATCTTTGACACCAGAAATGTTATTCCAGTAAATTATAATTACTATTGACACCAGAAATTGTCACCTTGAATTACCACGGTTAATTTATTTTTGACACCAAAAGCTGTCATAATTAACACAAGTGGGTTAGTTTGTGCTTACGTTACAAACAATTCTTTAAAATTTAGACATGGAATTTAAGGGCAAAACTAACAACTAAGGAAAAATGGTGAGAGCACCATTTAAATACATCTCAATGTTAAAATTACATATAAAGACAATGCACTAAGGATAATTACATCCAAATGCTAAAATTACTTATAAAGACAATGCATTTCAAGCAAATGTGTTAAAATTGAAAGGATTTTAAAGTAATGAGTCATATGGCAAATGACCAAAATAGGGCGAACAAGCATAAGACCTAATTTTTTGTAGTTAAGGAGCAAATATAGTTGCTGCAGGAAAATTGAATTAGTTGAAAGCATTTGCAAGAGCATATGTAATTTACACAATGAATTACAAAATAATTGTACTTAGCATTGGCTAACTGTGCTTTTGGAAAGTTAGAAATATACTAAACATAAGCAACTAATAAAAAACCTCAAGAAAAAGGAAGCCGAATGTTAAATAAAAGAACAAACTTTTTGTAAAATAAAAGAGAAATAAGGAAATGTTAAATAAGTATTAAATAATATAATCAACAAATAAATCCAGATTTACCTTAAAATGTTGCATTGAGAAGTTGAAGCTCACCTCTTCAAGTTATGCCATCCTAAGGTGCTGCTAAATTAAATAGAAAGATCTTATCAACGTTCACTTGGAAATTTTGAGAAACAGAACAGAACCCAAGTGAAACCAATTCGCAGAAATGGTAGGAAAGAAGAAACCCACCCAAATAAAAATGAAGGCGAAAGGAAAACCGAACTGAAATGACAGTAGTTTACCCATGAATCAACCATTATTGCAGATACATTCATAGCACCAATCCTTTGGAATTCCGGCAGAGGAGTCGAACTGGTAAATCCTAATATCCACATACAATTAATATGTAATTAAAACACACTTAATCATAAATATTAATCAACTTAGCTTAAAACTACTTTCAAAACCAAAAACACCCAATACACACTACAACAATCATAAGGATTATTGGGTAATTAACCAAGCGAGAAAAGACGAAAAGGGGGCGGAAATGGTGTCCCTCATCGAAAGTTAAAAGGAGCCTTTAATAAATTCCAAGTGAGAAAAGACCAAAACATGGCGAAAAGGTTCTGCCACGTTAAAAGTTGATAGGAGCCTTTAGTAATTTTCAGAGGGTATTCAAATAATATATAGTGTATATATATATATATATATATATATATTACTTATTTACTACAGTAAATTATCTTTAACACCGAAAGTTGTCATACTAAGATTGAGATTATTATAAAATTTTTGCGTAAGTTGCAAATAATATTTTGGCACCCTTGTCATAGGTTATTCCCGATATAGAAATAAATATATTGATTAGACACCTGAAGTTATCATAATAGATACATGTGCTATCAATTACATGCTTAGGAAAATTCTGTCTAAGGAGTGTGGATTTTAAGTGGGACCGTCTGTGACCCTTCCATTCTTTCATGGGAATTTACCTGGTGTAATTATATAGAAGTTTTTATGCCATTTGACATCCGAAGTTGTCAATGTAAGTGCAAATGGAAATATTGAGAATAAAACATATTATATGTTTTCTTGATAGTGCTACCACATATATGGTGTTAAGTAGCAAAGACTTATTCTCAAGTATAACATTGTGTAAAACAAATGTTCATACTATATCTGGTCATGCTAAGATTATGGATGGTTATGGGAATACCATAATTATTTTTCCAAATGACACTGCATTGCATCTTGAAGATGCATTATTAATTAGTCTGTCGAGGAAGAATCTACTTAGCTAAGATCTACACCGTAATGAGTAACATCTTTAGACAACAACTAAAATAAATAAAGATTTTCTAAGTATCACCTTAAGATTGGCCAGAAGACCATCCATGAAAGGCTAGAAGCCTATATTACTAGATTGAATGTTTTTCCTCCAAAAGAGTTACTATTATGCCTTGAAAATTGAACCTTGATATGTTCAGACTTTGGTATGACTGCCTTAGTCATTCAGCCATGATGATGATGCAAAGAATCATCAAGAATATAAGGAGACACCCTTTGAAAGACATAAAAGTCTTGTTCTCTGAGGAGTACACTTGTGAATCTTGTTCACAAGGAAAACACATTTAAATTATTTTTCAACTACAAAAATTATTGCCAATTACCAAATAGAAATTTGACACATGTAGTTGTCACAATGAGTATTGATTCCGGAATCATCTGTATGATTTATTGATTATGGTAAGTGGCAATAACTTTTTGTATTAATGATGAGATGCATCTCCGCAAGGCCTTGCTAGTAACATAGATGAAAAGTGAGATGCTAATTTACGCTAATGCGTAACGATTATTGAAATAATCCTTAATGGGTCATTATAGAGGCCATGTGCAAACTGAAATAATTCCAATGGGCTGTCATAGAGGCCCGTACTATGGACCATGAAAGAGGTCATAAGCATGCTTACAAAATTATTATGAGCCCTTGTAGAGGCTTTGAGCATACAAATTATTTATCAAACTCGTATAAGAGGTGATGAATAGATGCTCGCTACTTTGGTATGCTACCTAACCCCATGTATGAATTGGTTCTATGGGGCATTACTGAGAAAGCAGACTATTTTAAATTGAAATTCTTATATCACACAAATGCGCTATATTCATGGACGGCTCATTATGTATCTTTTGAGAGCATGACTATAATTATGAATATATGATGCTTAAGGTGTATGCTCATTGAGAAATTCTAAGATACCCAATCTGATTGGTATATGACACAGTTGAAAAATAGATAAAGTGAAAAGGCCAGAAGCCTGTGAATTGACTCGACATTGTGCACATTTTGGTTGTATGATTAAATATTTTTGTTGATATTTATTTGGTCTCCTTGAAGGAGAAATATATGTGTATTGAGCTCCACACCATTGAAAATAATCTAAATTTAGATGACATTGAAAATCAATGCCCTTTCAATTATAAAATTTTCTCCCCTTCAATTAGTCATAGGCCATGAGCCGGACATTTCACATGTTTGCACCCTTGTTTGTGCTGTTCAAGTGCCTGTAGCACTACCACAAATGATTAAGATGGCTCCCCAACGACATACGGGCATTTATGTTGGGTTTGATTCACTTATTAGGTTATTTGAACCATTGACGGATGATTACTTACCGCAAGATTTGCGGATTATCTTGATATTGTGTTTCCATTATTTGGAAAACCAAAGGCTTCCAAAGATGGATAGCATGAAAACTTGATGTTTTCTCATAGAAAAAAAAATTGTCTCATTAAGACCTAATAATACATGAATGTGAAAGGTGCAAAATTTGTAACATTTGCAAATTATTGCAATCAATTTGCCCAATCTTTTTCATCAGACTGTTAAAAATTACAATTTTTAAGCTATGAATGTTCTAGTTAAGATAGATGTTCCCGAAGAACATGATGGATCAAAGTCACCATGCCTGGAGCATGGAAGATTGATGGGACCAAATAATATAGTTCCTTGAAAAAGAAGGGGGAGAAATTTAGAATCTACTACAGAAGAGCATATTGGTATTTATTGAGGAAATTAAGTTGCCCCTGATATGGCACAGAATAGAGAGCATGATATTGCATAATATTGCCCCTGAAGAGGCACAAATTCATGGGCAAGCATATTGCCCCTGTAGTGGCACAAACCCATGAAAAAATCACCGACCCTAGGAATACTAGAATTTTCCATTGTAATGATTGGAATGAGATAATCATTGATGATCTGTTCGCTCTCTATATCGCTCATGAAATTATAAACGATGATAATGAACCTTGGTTTATAACCAAATGTCATCAAAGGCAATATTGGCCTAAATGAGAGGAAGCACTCAAGGTTGAATTGGCTTCCCTTGCCAAAGAATGATATCTTTGGACTCAAACCCATCGGATTTAAATGGGTATTTGTTTGGAAATGAAATAAGGTCGTGGGGTATAAAACCCGACTTGTAGTCCAAGGGTTCATTTAAGGAACTAGGTTTTGATTATAATGGAATGTATTCACTTATGATGAATACGATTACCTTTCATTTTCCTTATGAAATTGGAAACATGTTATATGAACATTGTGATGACATACTTATGATTCAAAGGAGATAATATGCCTGAAGCATTCACTTCCGATATTTATATGAAAATTTTCGAGGGATTTAACATGCCTGAAACATACACTCCCCGCAACTTATTCTCAAAAGTTGCAAAAGATCTTTATATGAGTTGAAGCAATCCAGACACATGTGGTATCAACACTTAAGCGTGTGCTTATTAAGAAAGAGTATAAAAGATCCCATCTACCCACGTGTGTTTATTAAGAAATCAGAATCTTGATTTGCTATAGTTGCAGTTTATGTCGACGATATAATTTGAAACTCCTAAAGAGTTATCCTAAACTGCTAACTATTTGAAAAAGGAGTTTGAGGATTTGGGTAAAATCAAATTATGGCTTGGTCTAGAGCTTGAGCACAAAGTAAATGCTATACTTTGAGCACGCCTATGGTTATAAGTTATAAGGTCCATTGATCCCAAATGGACATGTTTCGTCCTAAACACGCCGATGAGGATATGCTTAGTCCTGAAGTACCATACCTCAATGCTATCGAGGGGATTAATGTATTTGAGACAATATATGCGACCTAAAATCGTATTTGCGATAAATTTGTTGGCATATTTCAGTTATTAGCCAACTCTGAGATATTATTAAAGCATATTTTATATCATCTCCGTTGTACCATAGTTTTAAGGTTATTTTGAGAAAACTCTTAATTTTGGTTTAGTAGGATATGCTAATGCGTAGTATCAGTCTGATCTGCGTAAAACTCACTCTCAAACCGGTTACATGTTTTTTTATAACGATACCGTTATTACTTGAAGTTCTACTAAGCAAAGGTTAGTAGCTATATCTTCCTACCACTCTGAGATTATCTCCCTTTATGAGACCAGAAGAGAATGTGTTTGGTTAAAATTTTGTTATAGCACATATTCGAAGGACTTGTGTATTGAAACCGGTTATAGACTCTCCCATGATAATTATGAGGATAATGTTACTTTTATTGCACAAGTCAATGGAGAACATATTAATGGTGATTAGACTAAGAGCATCCCGCCTAAATTTTATACTCATAAACTCCAAGAAAGTCGACAAGTTGATGTTAAATATAATCGCTCTACTGACAATCTTGCAAATTTATTTTACCAAATTGTTGCCAACATCAACATTTGAGAAATTACTTTATGGCTTTGGTATATGTGGCAAGCTAGTAAAATGCAAGGTTGATTTCCCCAGAAATGGAAATGTTTTTAATACCCCGGAAGTGGTTGTTTGTTTTAATTCAAGGGGAGCGATTATGAGTTTAAAGTGTGTTGCACTCTTCTTCCCTTCTGTTCAATTTTGTCCAACTAGTTTTCCGACTTAAAGTTTTTAATAAGGCAACAACAACACATCTAAGATTGAATATTCCTGAAGACATTTACATGGGCTTAATTGCTCTTTACTCCTTTTCCATTATGTGTGGTTTTTTATCCCACTGGGTTTTATTAACTTAAGGTTTTTAATGAGACAACAATATCACATTAAATTTACATTGTCCTGAAGACAAATTAGAGGAACAATGTTGTACTCTTTTCCTTATGTCCGGATTTTGTCCCATTGGGTTTTTCCGACTTAAGGTTTTTAACGAGGCAATGCATATATGTCCAATTAGGCCGTTAGAATGGTGTTCAGTCCATGGGGGAGTGTTATGAAATATTGGACTTACCACACCACATCAAGATCTAAATTATTTACTGTATTTTATCTTGTAGAGTATCTGAATAGATTTGAAGAGATACTGAGAGAATATTTCGGAGAATATTATCAACAGAAGATTTCAACTGAAGATTATCTAGAGATTATCTGAAGATTTAAGTTGATTATATTTAGATATTATTTGATTATGTAATATAGATTTGATTTAGATTTTATCTCTTTTGATGATTTTGTTCGTTGTAACTTTCAGCTATAAATAGGCTAGTTAAATTCATTTATAAAGACATCTCATTTTTGTATTCCATTCTCTCTGAAGTAATAAGAAATCCTCTTTCATTTTCTCTCTATTGTTCTTCGCGTTATTATTAGTTTTATAACAGTATGTATGTAGTAGTGTTTTTTTTTTTGACACCGGTGATATTAGTGTGTTGGAGACAAAGAAGATGGCTGTAACTGCAGCAACTCATAATTTATCCTTTTCTTGGCCTTAATGTTTAACATTTACGCGCTACCAAAAAAAAAAGTTTTAGTATCTCCTTATTAAGGCTAGAAGGAGAATTCAAATAACTTTCATTATTATCATGTGTGACTAGTATAGTTACTTATACTATTTTTTTGATTTTAAAGTGGATGGATGAAATAAGACATTCTCTTAGATTTAGTGTGTAAATGAAAATAAAATAATTTTAGTTACTTATAACTTTTTGTATTTAAATGACACCTAACACTCAAAGGAAAACCAATTATTTATTAAATTTTCTCTTCCTTTAGGAAAAAGTTTCAAATTATAACTTGAGACAGACAAACATAGAGGAAAGAGAAGAACCCTAAGTCTTCCAAATTCATTTGTACTATTGTTTTCTTCCAAAGTGACAATCCTCACATGCTACTACCCCCCAAATGTGTGATTTATTCCCTTCAAATATATTAATTAATGTCTAATATAGACAAAGATCCCAGCAAATGTTTGACTTTGTACTAGAGCTGAGCTTGACTACACTATTCCTATTTTGTTTTTTCTTTTCTTTTTGTTGGATTAATCTATATATATATATATAATATTTTCTTTTTATTATTATAAATTGCACAGTTTTTTAATAAATAAAATAAAAGAATATCTCAATGCGAATGGGGAGATGCATATACATAATGCATAATGTATATACCCCATGATACAAACAGCCCACGTAAAGCAAATCAGCTTTTTCCCCTCCATTATGTATCTTTTTTTCCCATCAATTTGTACTTTTTAAATCAAAGGAATTAAATCATGATCTTGCTTTAAATTAAATAAATTATCACAATTAAATAAATTATTAATCATATATTTTAAATTAGTAAATACCCCCCTTTGCTTTCCATTTCGAGAGAGAAAGAACGTGTGAAATCATTGTCGGTAATCTCATGACTGCATAATATATAATAATCTAATTAGATATACTATTTAATTAATTACTAAATTGACGATGTTCAATGGGCTCTAATCTAATGTTTGTCAGAGTATTTTTCAGTATCTTCAATTTGATTGCATGTGATGTGAGTGAGGCACTTTCTTTTCCTTTCATCTAGATCTCAAATCTATGTCAAATTAAAATTATCATACTACTCATTTTAGATTATATATATTAGGAGTAGAGACGTTTATCAAATATTTATTGTTCTTTTGTAATCGGGCAAGGAAAGGGACTTAGCTAAGTGTATGAAGAGTCTTGAATT
Organism: Corchorus capsularis; assembly: GCA_001974805.1. NCBI lineage: Eukaryota > Viridiplantae > Streptophyta > Magnoliopsida > Malvales > Malvaceae > Corchorus > Corchorus capsularis. The sequence goes on from AWWV01012788.1 coordinate 48,660, forward strand.
CGAGACATTTCACAAATTTCACTAAATTTTTGTTAGACATTTTATTGGTTTTTTTTTTTTGGGAAAAAAGTACGATTCAAAAAACTACTTATTACTATTACCCAAAAAAAAAAATACTTATTACAATAGTCACAAGGGAAGACCCCTCGAGCGTATCAGCAGCAAGAAGGCTTCGAGTGGAGATGAACCGTGAGTGGAGATGCTAATTAAACAGTATGGCAGCTATTGACTTGATTGAGAAAGGCGATGCTAATTATTTTCATGATATGTGTGTTGTGACTTACATCTCCACTCACCAAAATGCCTTCCATGCCATAGGGTCTAGGCTAATGAAAACGATTCCTTTCTTCATCATGATCTGATATATGGTTTGGCTGAAAGCATTGACATATAAACAAATCAGAAAGAAAAAATAATGAAAAAAAAAAATCCCTGCAAACCTTAGCAACAAGGCAAATCTTAATAACTACATCTCCACTTCATATGCAACCAAGAAAAGTTAGAATTAATCTCTCTCCATGCTAAAATCTCAATTAGGACCCTAAACTTTGTCAAAAGGGTCAAATAAGTGTCCAAACTATGAAAAGTTCAAATTAGTGCCTGAACTTTTCGATTTGGAGCAATTCAGTCCAAAATGTTAGATTATAAGTCTGTTAAATGTAAATAATCCAAAACATTTTGGACTGAATTGACCCAAATCGAAAAGTTCAGGCACTAATTTGACCTTTTCATAGTTTGGGCACTTATTTGACCCTTTTAGCATAGTTCAGGGCCCTAATTGAGATTTTAGCTCTCTCTCAAAGATAAATTAAACTTTATATCTTTACCTGTTTCAACCCAAGTTTTTGAGTATACTACTTTTACTTAAAAAAATGACATAAGCCTAGAAAAATGTTTGTGTTCATTGTTAAAAGTGCCTTGTTGCGAAACATTTTGGAATTTATTATGAGCAATTTTTTTTAAGGTTATAATGAATCTCATTACAATTGGAATAATTCTTTACGTGCTCAAACATCTCATGAGAATTCAACCTAAACTAAGAAATGCTTTAAATAAATTACTTATACAAACTAAACAATCAAACAAACTAACTAACTAAACCCACATTATGCGAGATTTGAGACCTCTCATTCCAGGCATGGTATACTCTCCAATTGAGCTAACAATTCGGGTACAACAATTTATTTTCTAATGTTGTAATATTCCTCATGGTAAGATGGTGAAAATTTGCACCAATCAGCAAATAATGAATGAATTATGATACCAATTTGTACAAAACTTTCCAATAATAAATCTTAGGTTAAACACAATATTAAAGCATTTGACACATTAGTTGGTGTCCAATCTACCTGTCCAAAGATCATGGTTCAAATAAACTTTTTTTTTTGAAGAAGAAAATGTAATTTTCATTCATGAAAATGAAATTACATAGTTCATAATATAAATTACAATATATATATTGAATTTCATCATCAACGTCTTGATCTGAATTTATCATCATGATATGAATCCTTTGATTGGAGTTTCGAACCTTTCCCATGAGTCTCTAGCACGCGCGACACCTCTTAGTTTTCGCTTCTGTGAGTTTTTACCAACGACAGAAAGGTGAGTGATTTGAAAACCTCCCCGATTGATCCGAAAACCACAAATAAAACCCATCTCAATATAATGGTGAAATCCCCAATCTATTGTAAACTCAAAAGACATCAAATAAACTGAATAAACTGACTCGACAAACTGAACTAACTCAAACATCCAAGATCTAAAGATCTGTAGACTCAAATATCCAAGATCTAAAGATCTGGAGACTGATAACCCAAACAGATCAACAGATCTGTGGGACTTTATTCTAAAAGTAAAGAAAAAAACAAGATACGAAATAAAAAACCAAACCCCTCCTCCCCCTTGACAGTAATAACCAAGGAGAAGGAGCGAAAAGGAAACAAAGCAAGAAAAACTAAAGAATGGAGAAATATATAACAATGGTTGGAATAAACTTGAAGTATACTAAAATGGCTAATGCATTGATCATATATATATATATATATATATAATGTTTCTAAAACTTTGAACCTTAATTCATCTATTGGAAGAGTAACAGAAATCACTAAGGTTAAGCCCCCAAGTTTTAGATTGGAAAATTCTAAACGTCCAGAAAAATTGACCGGAATTTTGTCCCAAATGATGTATCATGTGGGGTCATCCCATGTTTTGTAACAAAACCTTATTTAAATAGTGATGGGACCAATGTATTGGATCAATCGCGTAACAACACGTCATGGAGAACCAAATTTCGAGATAATTTTTCTAGTCATGTAGCAAAACTCTTTTAGATTTTATCGTACAATCCAAATTATAACTTGTTAGTTTTTGTTGTCTATATACTCCCTCAATTACGCCTAAGTTTCCTCTCTAAGTTATTATTATAGCTGTAAAAAGTTATGTGCTACCAAGTCATTCTCTAGGGACTCAATGTTGTTTTCCCAAATCAACATTTAAATAGTTGATTAATCATATAAAGAAGCCACTTTTTGCTGCTTGTAAAGTGCCAATCAGATCCTTTAATTTTCTATTCAGATTGTCATGCATTGGCTGATTAGGAAACAGACAGAAGAGAATAAATAAAAACCCAATTTTGATTTTTGCAGTACTGTTCAAAGAGCATATCTTGAGATTTGTTCAACCCCCCCTTTAACACATCATATACCCACAATGAATCATATTTCCTCCCATAATAATGCATAGTTTTTTATACATAGATTTGCCAATAAAGCTTGTCCTTGATCATTCTCCAAATCTCTCTTTTTCCCTAAACGTGACATGTTGTATTGAAAATATAAATAAATGGATAACTATCAGATTTGTTGACAGGGTGTTGAACTATTGATCAGAAATAGTAACCGTGACAACCTCAAGTAATTGTGAAAGCATTTAAAAAAAATATCAAAACAAAGTCACATCATCAACGATTCATTAAACTTTAAAAACTTCATTTTGAATTTTGATTAAGTTCGACCAGTTCGAATCATGAGATAGATAAAAGGAATATGATTTATGAGATGGGAGAATGATTAACTCTTAATCTTAATGTAATCTAATATCACATATATCAAAAAATAAAAGAAAAATAAATAGTATAATTAAGTAGATACTATCTCTAGGTAGAACTGGACAAGAAAAGGATGAGAGGTCCAGCCTACAAAAGCAAATGGAATACAGTCTGTTAGCAAAACAACCCACTAAACTACATACCACTCCCCTCCACTTAACATACTCTCCCACTTATATATATACACTCACTCCACGCTCTTCCACTTAAGTTTTCTAACCATCAAACAAAACTATAACTTAGAT
>AWWV01012789.1:0-24904 GCA_001974805.1 Corchorus capsularis
TTCTTTTTTTTCTTCTTTAAAAGCTTTTTTTTTATAGATTTTTCTTTAATTTCCTTGTGTCCTCTAATAAGTATTTGATAATTCATTTAATTTAAATGGGTATGGATATGTCAATATTAGTAAGAGATCTTTAATATTTGATTAATGATAAATAGATATTTGTTTTTTTAGTTTTTTTTTTAAAAAAACATACTTTCAATCCGAAAAATCTTTGTTCATGCATTTTGATGTTGTTTTACTTAAATGATTTTGAATGATTGAGTTTTGAAAGTTTGAATGTTGAGAGAATTTGAGAGAATTGAAAATTTTGAAGTTTGAAGGAAAGGGCAAAATTATCCAAAGGAGGGCGGTACCTAATAAAAAGGGGGCGGTATTTAGTAATTCACTTTTTAAAATATGAATAAAAGTCAAAAAGCTTCCTTATATTCATATCTCAAACAACAATTAAAAATGGCGGCAACTTGAGCAAATAAATACCAGTTCCATCACCTATCTCAGAAAAGTCAAAAATCTCGTTTTCCTTGCAGTTCTCTCTTTTCTTACAACCTTATCCCAACAAAAAAGACCAAACCAAACCAAACATTTCCCAATCCAAACCAAACAGAAAAGCAATGGAAGTTAAACGCCGGACGGCTCGAACCCTTGTAGCCAAACTGAGCTCAGTTTCCGAACGGACCCGAACCGAAGCCTTGTCGGAATTGAGACTAATATCTAAACATGACCCAGAGAGCCGACCGTTGATTGCTGAAGCCGGAGCTGTTCCTTACCTTTCCGAAACGCTTTACTCTTCTTCTCCGACTGTACAAGAAAACGCCGCCGCTACTTTATTGAATCTCTCGATTACTTCACGCGCTTCTCTCATGTCCACGCGCGGTCTTCTGGACTCGTTGTCTCACGTGCTAAGTAATTCGGCTTCACCGGCCGCTGTTCAGTCATCCGCCGCCACGCTTCACAGCCTGCTTATAGCTGACGAGTCTTACCGTCCGATAATTGGGTCGAAGCGTGATATTCTATACTCGTTGTTGTCGATTATCACCACCGCCAACGCGCCGCCGCGATCGATAAAGGATGCCTTGAAGGCGTTGTTTGGGATCGCGCTGTATCCTTTGAATCGTGCGAGTTTGGTGGGTCTCGGGGCGGTTCCAGCTTTGGTTTCTTTGATAGTTAGGGATGCGAGGACGGGGATCGTGGAGGATGCCACGGCAGTGCTGGCACAGATTGCGGGGTGCGAAGAGAGTGAAGAAGCGATGAGGAAGGCTGGTGGAGTAAGGGTTTTGGGGGATTTGTTGGATGAAGGGACTGGAGCTAGTGGAAGAATAAGAGAAAACGCGGTGGCGGCGCTGCTGAATTTGGCTCGGTGCGGCGGGGAAAGGGGGAGGAAAGAAGTAAAAGAAATGGGGATGAAAATTAAGGATTGTATTGCTGACGTGGCGGAGAATGGAAGTGCTAAAGGGAAGAGCAAGGCGATGGAATTGTTGAAATTAGTTCTTGATGGAAATGAGAATGGACAAGAGGTGAGGGATTTTAGTAGGTTTAATGATTATAATGATTTCATGAATAATTCTATATGAACTGTTTTGGACTCTTTATTTTTTTGGTTTTCTGATTTAGGCAAATATTTGTTGTGAGTATATATTTGATGCACTGATAATGTATCTTCACATACAGATCATTAAACTATGCATTGTCATCTCATCGAAATCAATACGAATTGATTATAAAGATCTTATGAAATCTTTGGTGAGATAACAAGTTGTTTAGTGATGGTGTATAGAGTTACTCATAAAAAGAATGTTGAATGAAATTCATTTGTTGTACAAATTAGGGAACTGAATGGTGTAATTCAGCATGATATCCTTCATGTGGAAGTCATTTGCAGTGTAACCTTTATTGTAAATGGTATTACTGATATACTGATTTGAAGCAAAGATTGCAAAGAAAATACGAACTTATGATTGATGTGCCGAGTCCCTTTTTTTGGTTCAACATCATATGAATGACCAATCTTTTGCAAATTGTTTTATAATTATCTATCAAATTTATGTATGTGCATTTGTAAATAAGCTCAAACTGAGCAAACCATAGTTCATACTTCATAGATTCATTAAAAAGAGTTTTAATTGATGCTTATAGATGCATGAGATAGGAACCTGAGAATAGTTTTCCTTCTGCAAATAGTACGAACCTGTGAATAGTTTTCCTTCTCAGAATATCAATGGTCGATGGTAACAGTTCCTATAAGAATTTTTGGATCTCACTCTTTGTTAAGTTTTGCTTGTGTGAATGCTGTTCATTCAGGTGACTATTTGAGGATGGAATTTGCATCATTCAAAGTATTATCAATTTCATAGGAATAAAAGGACATGTTTCATTAAACTCAAAAATGAAATCAGGATAAATGGAGAAGGGATGTTTAGAAACTAGGATAGGATAGACCAGGTGCCAGCATTGTTGAAAGCTGCATTGCCTTTGTTGTATTACATGGTAACTTCAGCCTGCTTTTCCTAAGAAAAAATCTTCCCCAAGAGCAATTCTTTATCTTTATGTTGTTTAGAGCTTTAGTATATTAAATTTGCAAGTGGGAAGGATCTTCCTTTTTCCAAACCCTAAAGCATACAAGCACTAATAGATTTGACCTTTAAGGACCTTCTTTTTCCAGATCTGCATCCTTGTCAAAGTGAAAGCAGGTGAGGTTAGTGCGTTGAACAAGTCAATGATATGTCGACCATCCCATGACAACATTTTATTAATATAACTTGTCACCAGTCCCTTTGTAATTCCTCCATGTGTAGGTTTAATTGTAACTGCTTAGGAAGGAAGGACCCTGTTTTCTTGTATATAATTTCTTAATTTTGGACAGTTGTCTTTTAGTTGGCCTGTCTGAAGAATTTCTGTCAAGTCTTTGTATATTAGAACTTCTTGTTTGCTTCTACAGCTAATAAAGGATTAAAAATCTGTAAAATCAAAAGCAGATAGGCATTCATGAATTTATTAGTATTGAATCATCTTGGTGTCATATGTAACTTCTGAGAGATATTTGATGCATTGGTAGTTATTTCTTTAGATATTCTTCACAGTGCTTCTCCTACCTACAGAAAAGGTCTAAAATTAGTTTGCATGTGTAGACAGTATATCTTCTTTGGTTTTCAGGCCAAGCATTTTTCTTTAGATATGCATATATGCTTAATTTTGTTTCAGTTTTCTCACTTTTTTTGTTACTGGTATGGTTGAGTGGTTTAGAAACTAGAAATTTGTAGCATTTCTGATATGTGTTCTGATGATGTACCTGACTACTACTTATTATACAAACTCTCAAGGAATAGTGTTTTGGTGCTCACTCAGCTGTAAATGATGAATTTTCTGGGTTTCATTATATTAATGTCCAGGTGATTATTCAATCTTCAAAGCACAGCTTTTGACCCAGATTTTAAAATGTCAACCAGTTGAATGTGAATGGCTGCAACTTTTTCCTTTGTACCTATATATCATGAGTTGAAGTTTCTACCCATTTGCTTCAAGTACATATCAGTGTTGAAATCAGAATCTTACAACTTACAACGTAGTGCTTAGAGTTGCATGACATTAGTCGGTTTCGGACAAATTATAAGTCCTTGCATTGACAGCATAAACATTTGCAACTACTCCATCTTTTATCTAATCTCAGCCTTGAACAAGTCTTGAAATTGGAAAACCTTGGCACAATGTTTCCAGCAGATCGAAGTGTCAATTATTAGATGGTTGACCAAATGGAGCTTTGTTCCTTTTGGATATTTCCCAAGTGGAGATCCATTTGCAATTTGCAAGTTCTTGGTCTAGGCAACTAGAAACCCAGAATTGTTTTGCATTGAAAATGGATGTTGAATGTGAAGTGTGAACAGCTGCTAAGAAGAATGGGAATTTGACACAGAGCAATTCAAGATAAATATAAAAATTAACTTATGCCATAGCTATTCAATGGAAGCTATAACAACTCAGTAAAATGTGGATCATTTCAATCCGGTTAATAGACTTGGTCAAGAACATTGAATAGGAATTCTACCGACTCTTTTGAATGTAAACCAAGTTGGATTTTTTTGCTAATTAAGATCCCAGAAACATTGGCTACATCAACATTAATTTGTTAGTCGTTTTCAGATTTTAATTGACAAAAAAGGTATTTGGGCTATCCTGATTAATTTATAATGTAGCTATCATGGCACAACATCTACAAGAAACTTGAAAAAGTGAGGTAGGGTTGCTTTCACCCCTATCTTTTCTTTTCTTCCACAGCTTGCCTACCTTCAAAATTGAACTTCTAATCCCAATTCCTAGCCATAAAATTGAACCTTAACCGCATGGTGTATGTCCGTGCAGTGGGGGACCCAGAAATTTTTTGTAGGGTGGACACAATATATTTTATATATAGTGAGTAAATTGCTAATGTTTTAATAGGCATTAAGATATTTCAATCTAATTGGGATGGGCTCCAATGTAAATTATACATAACATATCAAGGTTTTACAAATTTGAGAGTGGGCACGTGCCCACCCTCCAAGCTACATCAACCTATCCTTGTGTTTGCGTGATGTTGAATTCTTAATTCCCATGATCAGGATCAATCCTTGGCCTCATATATCTAGGGTTTTTTTGCTTGGAGTCCTACAATAGGGAGTTTGAACCAATACAACTACAGCCAAAAAATGGAAAAGAGAAACTAGGTATGTTGACAATAGATGAAAAATCAATATATGATCATATTGACTTTGAAAAACAGGCTTAGTGGCTTACCAATTTTAATGTGTAAATCTGGAATAGCATTAGTAAATGGTAGCCACAATCTTGTTACATTGGGACATTCCAATTTGTCTGGCCATAAGTGCAAAATGTTAGTAACAAATGGGAACAGACAAAAACATTAAAACTTCTTTTCAAACCAGCAAGTGATTGAATTGAAATCAACGTTATATATCTTGCTTTGATTACGTTAAGAATGTTAGGTACCTGCACCAGGCCGAATGTCAACCATTGATTATGAGCTCCATGGGCAGCACGACACTGTTTATAGCCAGCATTTGGCATGGAAATAGATGTAAACTTTTTTCTTGAAATTTGAAAATTTTACAATGACGGAAAGAAATATCCACATTTGGATACCTATGTTCGTTCTTTCTTCCAAAAAAAAAAAAATCTCTTACGTTCTGTGATAACTCCATGGATCTGAGTCTTGTGGGATGATTTCTCTCTTTTTTACACCTCTGGCTACTTTGTCGTGTGATGATGACCACATGGCAAGAATTCTATTTTTGCTTTTAATTTTATTAACTAGGTTGTATTATTAGTGGAGTTTCCATCTAAAAATGGGCAAATTATAACTTATTTGAGGACATGAAATTGGGCAGGAAGAGGGTTTGAATTTGGTACCAAAGAAAATCCAAATAAAATTGTGTTCACAAAGAGGTATCTTCCTAAGCTTCATGTTCAAGAAAATTCCCTTAGAATGAAATCTTTACGTGCAATTTATTGCTTATTGATGGATTTGGCTACTTTCTCATGAAATTGGTTGCTCTAATTCTACAACTATTCTAGGCCCCAAAAATTATTAGGTGGGACGAACCCACCACGTCATTCATGGGACTGAGCAATAGAATTTTGTCATGTCAAATTAACTCCTTAAATTAAGGCATGATTTTAGTCCCTTTTAAAACAAATCCTATATAAAGGGTAAGTCCCCAAATTTGAGATTTTATTGGGATAGAATTTTAGAAAATTGATGAGTTGTCTTCATATTATTAATTGGTCCCATAGATGATGTGGTGGATCCGTCCCACCTAATAATTTCACACCCCGAGGGAAACCCCATTTCCCAGTCTGGTTTATTCTTAAGAGAGATTTCATTCCAAAAAATAGAATTTATCAACAATGTCTTTGGTTTGAATTGGGAAAAATTCTGTCTCAACAAGTAACTTTGGGGAGACAATGGGGTCTGTCTAATAGCAGCAATTAAGATGCTTTGTTTCAACATCATGCAGGTGATGTGTTATTACATGCTTCATACAATGTTTCAATGCAAAAAACATCTATGAACAGGGGACTGACGAGGTGAACTTAAACATCAACATCTTCAATTCCGTGAGCAATAAATCTATTCCAATTTTGACTGGGCACCATTCTGGTGGGGTTTTATCAATTTGGCTGGAAAGCACAATATTTTGAAATAACATATATATGGGTGGTTAGTCAGTGTTCTTGGCATCTATGTATTACCTGAATTCCTCATTTTATCTTAACATATGCTCTGTTAAAGAATTTTAAGGTTGAGTATGACATTTGATTTTGATATTTTCAAAATCGATATCGAATGCTTTCACAAATATTACATACACTTACCATATCCGATACCTTATCCCGAATTCATGTAACATAAATTCTATGAATTTTCCTTCCCCCATTGTCAATTGTCAATACCCATATATCCATGGATTAACCAAATTTTACCAAAATCATTTGCTTACTTAATTCAACATTACTTAGTTAGACCCATCCCATACTTAATCCAAGCATCAATACCTATTCTCATAGGTATATTTTTGGGAAATTTTTCTTCACCACCATCAATCTTTTACTTAATTTTACATTTTTTTATTTGAGAGGATCAAAACTAGGTATAATGACTTTGCCCATTTTAATTTCACCAAAAAAAAAGGAAAAGACTTTGCCCATTTTTGAAATGGGGATTGGCAATAACGATAATGAAGTGATGGGTGATAATGATACATGTAATGATGTAAAAAATTCAATTAAATCTCAAAAAAATTTCTCAGATTTCTTTTTTTAAGAAAAAAAAATTGATCTTCTGGGTTAGCCAATGGACTTCTGAATTATTCCAAAGAAGTAGGTAACACAAATTTTTTTATAGAAAAAGGTATGGGAAAGTAGAGAAGGTTTACAATGACAGAAGAAAATAGAAGTTGGTAACACCAAATTCCTTCTACCAAATTACAATATGTAAAAGTTGGCAAAACTCACTATCTATTTGGCTGGAAAATAAGCAAAGGCATTATTCTCAAACAGGTTGAGTTCAGACTTCAGACAAGTTTTATTAGAATTGCCAACAGCTTCAAGCCACATTTCACAGGAACAACTTTTGATTGGCAAATGAAAATCTGCTATAAGTTTGAAACTGGTTCAATCCTAACTCCATATTGTTGTAACTTCCGATATCTTAGGAATTAACTAAACAAATAATTAAAGCGGAAAACAACAAAGCAAATTTTCTTGTGGACCTATGCCACAAATCTGCACTATCAAATCAATCAAATACAATCACTAATTATAACAATTTCTCATGCAAACTCTCAATCTAATCAACCCAACATAGGTGATTCTCTCACAACAATATAAAGTTATCTCAGCTTTTTCTCTCTCTCACAATCTCACACACTATTCTCTCTCTCACACACAAAAAAACTAAACATAAAGTGCTTATTTATACTAATACAAATTTGGACTCCAAGAATCTCTTTCCGATTAGGATTCTTGTGCACCAATCAAAAAATCTCTAGAAAAATCCTAATCTAAATCTAATTAGGAATTGGGTCAAAATCCTAACAATCTCCACCTTGACTCAAATTCCTTCATCAAAGCTTAATTGCTCCACCCTTTAGCCAAATCTGCAAAAGTAGCTTTCTTCTTTGGTGGTCCACATCCTTCTTCTCAATTTGATGTGAAGATACCGATCCATCTCCTCTAATTGTGCTTCCGATCAACTCATACAAATTCTTTGAATTCTTCACTCCTTTCATCACAATCATCGAACCTTTGGTGATCTTCAAGTCTCCACCTCGACAAGAATATCCATAACCCAAGCTATCCAACTTTTCAAGCGAAATCAAATTCCTTGTAAAGTTTGGAACATACCTCACATTCCCAAGCATCTTGACACTTCCATCATGCAAACGAAGTTTCACAGTACTCCCAACGCCTTCAATTTTTTCTTCACCATTATTAGCCATATAGACAGTCTTATCACACTTCTCAAGCTTCGAAAACCATTTTTTCTTTGTGCAAATATGTTCAGAACAAGCAGAATCAAACACCCACATATTTCTAATGTCTTTCTTTTCTTCTTGCACCATCAAAACAACATCTTCATGAGAATGCTCATCACTATCAGCAGCAGCAACAACAACATTAACACCAGCCATATTCTTCTCTTTAGATTTCATAAAATCCCCCAAATCTTCCATTAACTTCTTGCAATAGGCTTATGTGCCCCATCCCATGACAATAATAGCACTCCTTGCTACTCATATCTACCATTGGCCTTGAACTTGATATTTCTCTTTCATTGAATCTACCATTTGATCTTGCATCATTCTTATCTATTCCATTAGTTCTTCCACGCTCCACCGTGAGAGCACCATTCTCTTCATCTTTCTTTTCAATTTCCTTCAATCTATCATACTCAAAAATTGCAGAAGTCACATCTTGCAAGCTCAAGGTTTTCCTACCAACCATCAAAGCTCTAGTCATAGGATCATACCTGTCAGTAAGAGAATTAATCAACAAAATTGCTTTATCAACCTCTTTCATGACTTCATCAACACTTGCCAGCTGAGTAACCAATCTATTGAACACGTTTCGTTGTGCCCTTAAACTTGTTCCCACCTTCATCTTCAACCCAAATAATTCTCTCTTCAAACACAACATGTTAGTAATCGATTTTGACATATAAATCGACTCTAACTTATCCATCAATTCCTTTGGGGTTTTCACATCTAACACATCATACTTAATTTCAGTAGCAAGATTCAAACGAATTGTACTTACTGCTTTTCGTTGAATATCTCTCCACCTATTGTCATTCATCGCTGCAGGCTTATCAGTTTCAAACGCATCTACCAATCCTTGTTGTACTAACACATCTGTTATCGTACTCTTCCACATCCGAAAGCTATTTGTTCTATTGAACGGCTCAATCTCAAACTTCAATGCTGATCCGCTGTTTTCTGTCATCTCTAATCAACCAGGCTCTTGATACCACTTGTTGTAACTTCGGATATCCCAGGAATTAACCAAACAAATAATTAAAGCGGAAAACAACAAAGCAAATTTTCTTGTGGACCTATGCCACAAATCTGCACTATCAAATCATTCAAATACAATCACTAATCATAACAATCTCTCTTGGAAACTCTCAATCTAATCAACCCAACATGGGTGATTCTCTCACAACAACATAAAGCTATTTCAGCTTTTTCTCTCTCTCACAATCTCACACACAAAAGAAAACTAAACATGTTGCGCCAAAAATCTCTTGGAAGAATTTCTGCGGAAACTACTTAATGACAGCATGAGGGCGTGCCAGTCAATTTGCTGAAATAGACAAAGAGAACAACTAGGTTTAAGAAAAAAGATCAGAGCGATTTGTGGGGATTGGATCAAAGTCACACCGAAACATTTAAATCATCGATCCACTAGATTGACTTCCAAAAGAGATAATAAGAACATGGGAAAAGGACAATTTGATTGCCGTCTTTTTTAAAATAAACAAGAGATTGATGTTTTAACGTCAGTAGATGAGATTGAACAAGAGAATTTTGAAGAACGAGTAAGAACTCGTGATGAACAAGAGTAAAAAGGCGCGGAGCCAGAGAGAAAATAAGCATGGAGTTTAGTTTTTTGCCGGAGCAAGTTGTAAAGTACATGACTTTTTGAGATATGAGATCTGATTTGAAGCTCTAGAGTTGAATCCTTTATATAGGGGGCGGCATGGGCCTTGAATCTGGTGGGCTTTACTTGATGAGGAAGGCGAACTCTTCTGATTGGTTGGAGGAAACTTCCAGGAAGTTGTAGTGAAGCTTCCTTCTCGTTCTGGTTGCTGTAGTAGGTGATAGGAGGGTGAGGAGAGGAGTGTGAGACATCCCTCATAGTGATATAGGCGACTTCCCTCTCATGGTACCCAGGTAGTATGAGGTACTTGATAGCATGAGGTGATAGGCTGCATCTGTTGTATCAGGTGTAGTGCTTGTTGCCTCCAATGAGCTGAAACTACTAAATTGGCTGAGAGGTGACCATGGGTATGAGAATATGATACCTTGGCCACGAAATTCCTCATACTTAGCCATATTTAGCTCTTCAAATCACGAAAATACCCTTTCACTAAGAACTATGGCTAAACCGGGGTGATAAAGCCACTGTGTCCTTAACTGCAAAGAGTGTAAAAGTTGCAAACGAACTTGGATTAAGCTCAAACTTTATCAGTACGGTTCCTATATCAGCCATAAACTATGGTAAAAATCTTGGCTTGATCTGAGCCTTCCTTCATAGTAAACCGAGCTTCTCACCTCAAACTGTCCTTAAATGAAAAACTAGTATAAGTTTTTCATTCTAAGTCTGAATGAGCTGAAACTTTGTCAAGGGACTTAGAATATCCATTTAAGACTATGGAAACAATTCTAAGTAAAACCGAGCTCCTCTTGATGGCGAACTAGGTTTCTCTCCCTGAGTTGTCCTTAAATGAAAAACTAGCATAAGCTTTTCAGTCTAAGTCCAACGAAGCTGATTTTTCACCAGTAGACTTAGATTATCCCCATGAAGCTATGGGAAAAATTCTAAGTAAAACCGAACTCTCTAGCATAGAGAAGTTGGTTTGACACCTCAAACTGTCCTTAACTGAAAAACTAGCATAAGTTTTTCATACTAAGTCTGTTTGAGATGAAACTTACCTAGATGACCTATGTGTATCAAGGAACATGATGGTGAAACCCTTTTTTGGAGCCGCACCCCCTAGCTAGCTCTATTGATTTGACCTCGCCTTTTTATCCTTAAATGAACAAAATGCAAGTTTGCTTCTCGGGGGAGTACTACTAGCTGGGACGACTTGACCACTATACTAGGGTGGTCACGTATAAGGGTGGTGAGTGATAATATCTCACACCTCCCTTAGTTCAGTAATTGTTTCTCTTGCTGTTACTCTCTTACTCCCTGCCTCCTTAGTGCAAGGGATGAGGAGACTGCATCCCATGACTAGGATAGCCATAGGGCGGCCTTCCCTGGGTATGAGAAAGACTTAGATTATTTTATTCCATGATATATCTTCCACCTGCATGGTCAGGTAGCATACAACTCCCTTCCTTACTCTCTGCCTGAGGTATCAGGTTACTGTATCTAAGGAAGCTGCACCCTTAAGGCTTATCATACCACATCCCTATAGGTAGGGGCGGCACATAGGGAGTAATTTAATAATAATAATTATTAAAATAATTATTATTAATTAATTTAATTATTAATTTGGCCTTTATTCATTAATTGCAAGATTTTTTCCTAATTCTGATAGAATCAGGGTGGTGCAGAAACTAAGTTTCAACAGGATTTCTGATCAAATCCTGACTACTCATCTTGATCTATTATATGCAAAGACCAATTTACCCTCAATTGTAAATTGAGGTATAAACAAAACATAAAGTGCTTATTTATACTAACACAAACTTGGACTCCAAGAATTTCTTTTCTATTACGATTCTTGTCTACCAATCAAAAAATCTCTAGAAAAATCCTAATCCAATCTAAATCTAATTAGGAATTGGGTCAAAATCTTAACACATAAATATACTTCATGTTTTTTACTTGAAAATCATATTTATGAAAACTATAAAAAAAAAATATCTCTAAAATAAGTCTTTTTATTAAGTTTCGATTCGAAATTTTCGATATATATAGTACATTTTGACCCGAGAAAATTTGAGATATTGAAATCTTAGCATAAACAGATGAAAGAAGTACTTGTTGATTATGCATATATGGATTTGTTAAATCATGGTCCAATAAGAATATAAGATCATGAGAAAAATTATGTAAATTATCATCATTAGTTGGTATCATTGTGAAATGGACCATCCTACTTTGGCTTTGGCTTAATATAAATAAATAAATAAAAAGAGAAACTTATATTGGAGCACCCATTTGAACAAAAAAAAAAAATATTGGAGCACCCATATCTTCAAATCCTCTTCCCACTTAAGAATCAAACCACTTTTCTTTTTCTCTCAACTGCTTTTCAACTACTTTTCAAATGCTAACATGCTAGCCCTGCCATAGCATTTTCAACCTTTTGATCCTCTTCATACTTTCAGTCTATACATTTTGACCTTGAATGAGTAAAATTTTCAATTATCTAGTATTCTAAAACAATATACTTGAGTTAAGACATCTTTAGAAAAAAAAAAATCATAAGATACTTTTCATGAAATATTTTTAAATGATTAGCAAAAGCCAACTATATATGATTAAATTGTTTTTAATTAAATTAAATGAAATAACAAAACAATAACATTATTTTCACTTCAATGTTAGCAAAAGCCAATTATGATTAAATTGATTTCAAGTTAGTCACCAAAAAAAATTTATTTTCAAGTTCTAATGTTTCTAAAAAACATATTCTATATATTTGGATAACAATAAATATGTCCTTATTTATATGTTCCTCTTTATAGCATGCTGGCTGTCGCAATATGTTTTTTGGAAATGGATTCTTTATGATTTTTGAATACAAACCGAATAGGGGGCAATGCGGGTAGAATTATCCACTCATCAAATCCGACCTAGTATAGTGTACTATTTTTCTTTTTTCTTTTTCTTTTAAAGTAAATATATTTTTGGTTCCCTGTAAGTTGGCTATAAGGAAATTCAGAAGAATTTCAAGAAAGTACGAATGGTGATTTGCATAGGTGACAAAATGAACCCAAATTTGATTGAATTTGATTTGATTTTTTTTCTTAAAAAAAGTCAATTTATCTGAATCCACTTGAATGTGTGCTCAATTTGTCTAAACTCGAAATTACTCAAGACTAAGATGATCTAAGTATAATGTGTGCTCAACTTGAACTCGAAATAATAAGAATTTAACAACCATACATTGTCTAACCAAATCCAATTCTCTCTCTTGATATCTTCCTTAAAAAATCCAATCCTTCAGGATCCTTCCCCCCCAACCAATGAAGAGATATTCTCGGTGGAATTGCCAGAAATGAATTAATGAGCACAATTTTGCAAAGAAATAGCCCAAACTTGCTTCTCGACAAGAGATGAGAAACATGCTCAATATCATATGATTGAATAGTTGACCCGAACTTACTGTTTGAAGAAACCCTCCACTTCAATTGGTATTTTTCATGAAAACAAAACGTGAGATAACAAATACAGTCACTAAGATTTCGAATATCTGTCTTGAATTCAAGTTGATTATGTTTCGCCTCTTACTCGGAGAAAGATGATCAAATAATTCCCAATCATGGTCCATGCAGATTGAATCATCTATATACAAAAAGAAACTCCAGATATTTGATATCTTTTTCTTTGAATGAGATATGATCAACTATAGCGATCGATGGTTTCTCAATATAACTTATTAAGAGAGTCTAAGCTTGAACTCGAACTCAGCCCAAACCTAACTTTGACCTCTACTCAAGTATAAAATTGAAAATATTCAAATGAAGAGTCTGAATTTGAAAAGATGTGATCCCAAAAGGAACTAGGAAAACCTAAACTCAAAATAATCCGTATCTAAAGTTTAAACTGATCGAACCAAAATTACCTTACCTAAACTTGTCCATTTATCATGTCTACTTTTCTAGTGAAAAGTATTATTATTAGTAAAGGGTTTAGGGTTTATAGTTGTTTTTTTTGGCCAGACGGGTTTATAGTTGTTTATTATTACTATTATATTATTCTTTTTTTATCATTTAGTCAAGAAAGGGATAGAGTAATTTAATGAATTT
Source organism: Corchorus capsularis (assembly GCA_001974805.1). Lineage (NCBI taxonomy): Eukaryota > Viridiplantae > Streptophyta > Magnoliopsida > Malvales > Malvaceae > Corchorus > Corchorus capsularis. Next base: position 13,758 of record AWWV01012789.1, read on the forward strand.
TTCTTTCTTATTAATTTACTTTATATATGGACGATGTATTATATGTAAACCCAATTATTATTAATAATAAAAGTTGGATTGGTCAACTTTTAAAATTCAATTATTATTAGTTAGTAATAAAAGTTGGATTGGTCAACTTTTAAATTTGGGTTGGATTGGATATTGAATTTAGGAAAAAGAAAAGTTGGAAAAAAAAAAAGAGCACATTCCGCTAGAAGGAGGGCTTGAACCTCCGACTTTGTGGTTAACAGCCACACGCTCTAACCAACTGAGCTATTCCAGATATTTGACAATAGCAATTTTTATTAAGCTATTTAAACTAATTTCCATGTATAAAAAGAGGGGAAAGGAAACAATATCCTTTTGCCAAAACAAAAGTTGTAAAGCGTAGAAGCATGCAAATTTACGATCGGAACCTTGACTGTGCTTTTGGCTTCTTTTCTAAAGCCATGTTACTGTCATTTCCATTATGGTAGTAGCTAGTGACCATAATTCTCGATTCCATGAAATATGGTGAATGGTCTCAAAGCTGTGTTCCTGTCAAACTTGGGACCAATAGTGACTTGACTTACTACTTTATAAGCTATATAGTCAAGTAAGATGATGGTACCAAACAAAAAAAGTAACATGAAAGGTAAGCAGTTTTTCATTTAACTTTGTTGAAAAAAATTATGAAAATAGGTTGGCATAATGTGGCACGTAATTAAAATCTAAAATTAGACTTTTGAAATCAATAATTTTCTATGTGATCTTGAGAAAAAAAATGGTAATTAATCTTGTCCTAGACAAAATAGATTAATTTCGGGTCACGCAATGATATGTAATCCTTTTTCCTAAAATTCGAACATGAGATTCTAAAAAATTTGAGAATGTCAAGCTATAACCATTGGAGCATTGTGTTTGGATGAAGAAAAACTTTGTTGGAGTAAGTTGACCAAGTAAAAGTTGATCTCACAGTTATCGGAAAATTTTAGGAAAAAGTTTGGCATGAAAATGTGCCATAATTAATTGAGGGTACTAGACTTTTGAATTCAATTTCTCAATGAGATTTAGAAAATCAATGGTATGCATCAAAGATCTTTAATTAAAATCCTCTCCCCCCCTCCCATTTTTGGTGCCCCATTGTGTCTCATCCACCAAATTACGCCACGTGTATCTAGTATTATACCTTGTTTGTTTTCGAGTTTTTAACGAATAGTAAAAATCCCAATTAAAATCAAGTTTAGCCCCAAATTAACAACAAATAATTATATATAAGGATTAGTCCTAAATTTTAATACATTCCCCATAGGGTTTTAGAATGAAAATATAAAATTTAATTTAATTAGGCAAACAAGAAAAACATTAAAAACTGAAAAAGGACATTTGTCATTATTTGGTGGATGGGACACAGTGGAGCACCAAAAATGGGGGAAGAGGATTTTCATACATATGTTTAAAGCATATTGAAGGGTTGTATTTTGTTTGTACGTAAGAAATACTAGTAAAATTCACATATGAGACTTTCGAAAGTCTCTTGAACTTATTTACCAAAAAAAAAAAAGAAAGTCTCTTGAACTTTAATTGAATTTTAATCGGAGAAATACTTTTGGCACCACCAAAAGTATCAACTGCACGGTGTTCCTGAGTTTATATCTTCACGTTTCATAAAAACAAACTTTACATGACAAGTTCTAAAATCCAAATATTTATCGTAGTTATTTTGTGTCACCTCAAATGGAATAATTTGGTGATAAATATTATTGATAGGGCATATAGCGTTACTCTTTTAACCTAAACACAAAAGAATTTTGTTGAAAGTAAGTCCAACCAAAGCATATATATGCTTAACATGATGCAACTTATAATTAAGAGTTAAAGATAAGAATATAATGATCAAAATTCCAGTAGATTTTATTAACAATTTGACCAAGAAAATAAAATGCTTGAAGCAACTTGAGATGGCACATTCTAATTGGGTATCCAATAGCTAGCCAGAATCAAATTATATATGCCCAATTAAAGAATATTTCATCACCAAGCAATTGCTCCAAAAAAAAGTCTTCATATCCTACTCTAGTCTTATGGCATACTCTAATAGCAATCCACCAAAGGGATTGCAAAAGGCACACACGAAAAGGCAAAAAGGCAAAGTTCAAAAGGAAAAACCCAAAAAAGGCTGAAAAAAGGGTAAGCAAAAGCCAAAGTTTTTTCCTAGTGATCAAAGCACAATATTTTGATGGTGAATGGTAAAGGGAAAAAGATCATGTTACGCCCTTCGGTTAGTATGATCGAACGCTCCGCTAAGGACAAAAGATTTGAATTTGATCAATCTTTCAACCTATAATGATCAAAACAACAATAATCGTTGGTTTAATTGATAGACGATCTTAGACGATCTGTGAATTCAGCATAAACCCTTAATAAAACTTGCAAGGCACCCTTTGAATTTTTTTCCCCCAAGAGAAAAAGGTAAAATTTTGTTTTAGGAGGTGATGGGATATTGGAGGAGGGAGTGGGTGACAGACCCATGTGAATGACCCACCACCACCACCACTATGACTCTAATAGGCCAGTGGATTTCTTGGTTGGCTTCATATCAACGCTAACAGCCAAAATAACCCAACCACAACAATAAAAACCAACATACCCACAAATAAGAAAAACAAATTATATAAAGTGAAATAAAAGAGTGCAAAAAAAATACTACTAAAAAGTTAGGAGGTTACTATCATTAACTTATTTGACAAAGCTACCACTTCTTTTTTTTGTTGCCCACTAACCCTAAACCCTTCCTTTCCTTTCCTTTCCTCCCTTCTCTAATGCTAGTGGCTCATCCCTTTGGTTGCCCACTACTCTTAGCCTAGCCTTTTTCCCCCCCTCTCTCTCCCTAATGCTAGTGGTTCTCTTCAATTACCCTTTTCTTTTTCTTTCCTTTTTTCCTATTGCCACTAAATCTACTTTTTGGGGCTTAAACTCCTTTGTGTGTACATGTTAACAGCTAAAGTATAGAGTAAAAGTTTTTTTTTGGGTTTAGTATGGGGAGAGATGGACAAAGAAACTAACCAAGAAAACCCATCTCTCCTCTCAAATAATACTACCACCAACAACATCATCAAGGAAGACATTTCCCCTAAAAAACATCATCATCCTGCCGTGATTGGTGGTGCCGGTGGCGGAGGAGGCGGCAACGATAGGTTGAAACGTGATGAATGGAGTGAAGGAGCTGTTTCGAGCTTACTTGAGGCGTACGAAAACAAATGGGTGCTGAGAAATAGAGCCAAGCTTAAGGGACATGATTGGGAAGATGTTGCACGGTATGTTTCGGCTCGAGCTAATTGTACCAAGTCGCCCAAGACTCAAACTCAATGCAAGAATAAGATTGAGTCCATGAAGAAAAGGTATCGATCGGAGTCGGCTACGGCTGATGGATCATCTTGGCCTTTGTACCCACGGCTTGACCTTTTACTGCGGGGAAGTGCACCTCCTCCTCCTCCTCCTCCACAACCACAACCGCAGCTGCACCCATCAGCAGTGCCTCAAGCACCTATTCCGCTTGCCTCTAACCCTCCTTTGACGTTGCCGGAGCAGTCCATGGTGGTGGTGCTGCAACAACAACCAACACCCCCGCCGCCAGCAGCAGCACCACCACCACCACCCTTGGCTCCTCATGGAACTGCACAAAATTCACATGGGTCTAATGGTGTTGACAGGATACCCAAGGTCAGTAACAATAGTAGTATCTCTACTGTGTTTGTTACAGTATTATGTATGCTTTAATGTGGCACTATGTGATTGGAACTTTATAACATAAAGTATTTTTTAATGAAATTAAATTAGTTATTAATTTTGAATAAATTCATGAACCTACAATTTTGAAACTGGTAGAGTATATAATTAAAGGAAAGATTAACATACATATAGTTTTATGATGTAAAATTTAAGTTACATTTTTCCTTTTACATATATCAACAACCCTATTTTCAGAAAAAAGTATATGGATGTCAAAAACAGAAAGGTAAGTGCACAATAAAGGTATATATGCAATTATAAGGTATCTGATAGTACACTTATGATTTTAACTCCACTTTTGAGGATTGGCATCTTTTACAATGCAACAAAAATCATTGTTTAGACAAGGTACAAAGTTATTCTTTTTACATACCATTAATTTAACATGTTTCATTATTAACACTTGTGAAATTAAGTAATAAATGAACGGATTGTCATTGGGCATTTGGCCTGATGGTAGTGCTAGACTCTTAGTTCTAGTTGCTAGGGTTCAATCCTAACAGTTTCAAGTACCAAAAAATAAATATATGAACGGATTTTGTTTGTTACATATATGGCTAAGAATTTTGCTGGCAATTTTTCAATTCAATAGGAGGATGGAGCAGGAACAAAATTATCAGACCATCTTTCAGACAAGTTTGCAATGGAGACAGATAGTAGCACACCGGCACTTTATAGCGACAAGGAGAAGCTTCGGTCGAAAAAGATGAAGATGAAAATGGAGAAAAAGAAGAGAAGGAAAAAGGAAGAATGGGAAATAGCTGAGAGCATTAGGTGGCTAGCAGAAGTAGTATTGAAGTCAGAACAAGCAAGGATGGAAACAATGAGAGAAATAGAGAAAATGAGAGTTGAAGCTGAGGCTAAAAGGGGAGAAATGGACCTCAAAAGAACTGAGATCATTGCAAATACCCAATTGGAAATTGCTAGGCTCTTTGCAGGGTCAAGTAAAGGATCAGTTGATTCTTCATTAAGGATTGGAAGAAGTTGATTAGTGAAAGCTAATTATTATTATATATTTATATGTTATATGTTATATGTATAGATTTGTGTTTTGACAAAATGAGCAAGGGGAGAGGCCAAAGGGAAGTGAACTTTTGGAAATGAAGAAAAGGGTTTATAAGGAAGATGGTAATTTAACTTGGTAATAGGCTAATTATTAATTAGATAAAGAAAATGGGGTAGGTAAATAGCAATTTCTACCTCATTATCTGCTGCTTTTCTCTTATAGAGAAATGTTTAGTATATCTATATTGCAAGGAATTAAAAATGTACCTTGCATCATATACTAAATTGATGTATGGTACTAGAACTTTATAATTCTATTAGCAAATTTAAGACTTTTGCATTCGAAGTGAGGACTATGCAGCTGTATTAATTTGCATATTCCACTTCAATGAAATTTGAATTTATATCAGTTTTTTTAATGTGTTTTTCTGTGGTTTTGGTACCCAAACAAAATGTATAACAAGTTATATTAGCCCGCCCTGGCGTTACGAGTGTTCTTTACTTTAGAGTGGTGCTTGATTAACTGATTGAAATTATATAAGGGCCAAGAACATTTTTTGTTCTAAAATGGTGCTTGATTGATTATAATTGATTGAATTATATAAGGTTGCAGTAAAAATGCAATTTAAATGAATTAGTTTTAATGCTGTCTCTTGCTATTGGTATAAATCTTTCTAAGCTAACTTTTTAGACATGCAAAATTAATAAGGGATCAAAGAATATGTTTTTATTTGTAAGTAATAGGAAGTGCAAAGAGGTAATAAAATATGTTGTTAATTGGATAATAATACTCACATTGAATGAATGGTGGTTTTAATTCAGAAGGGGGGAAAATATTGAACGGTCTATATTGAAGGGATGGAGACAGAGAAGAAAGAGGAAAGAGATACGAAGGTGAAAACAGAGGGGAGTGATGGAAATGTTCGATTTTTGACAAATTTGAAGATTGATAAGCACCGAGAAGTTGAAAGGATGCATCAACTGAGTTGGTGAGAGGACAAAAGAAAACAATGAGAGAAACATTAATTAAAAGTAACTAAGGGTTTAGGGTTTAGAAGCAATTAATTAAAAGCCTTAAACATTAATTAAAAACAATTAAGGAAGGAAAATGTGTAATTACAAAAAAGGGTAGAAGGGAAAGGAATGAAGGAAACTCATAGAGGGGCTTTTTAGTCATCCGAAAAGTGAGAAAAGACAAAAAAATGGCCAAAAGGAGACACCACATTAATCCTCAATTTGGTCTTTTAGTAATTTCGGTAGTTAAAAATAATATAAAGTATATACTATTGTATGTTTGAAAATTGGCCTGTTTAAGGTAAATGGATTTCTTGTCCTGTTTTGGTTTAATTCAAAGTGAATTTATGATTATGGGGGAGAAAAGATATAATGTAGAAATTCTTTATATTGGAATCATCATGCAGTCATCAATTTGATCATCTTATGATAGACCTTGTTTACAAGATATAAAAGTAAAATGAAAGAAGAAATAAATAAAAGCAAATTGACTTGAGAAGAAGTTTTCCAGAAAGGTTAAGCAATTTCCATTTCAAAATTAGAAGTATGTTTTATTTGAAATGGGTAGTTCTATAGGGTATTTCTATTAATAATAAGGTCTCAATTTCACACATTTTGCATTTAGTGAAATGAGCTTTGATAGTGGATATTTTTAATAAGATTTCGATTTCGTTTTTTTCTTTGTGGAAATAAGATTTCGATTTCAAATCTTATTTAAAAAAAAAGAATTATATCGGAAATAGCTAGATTTGTAAAAAAAAATAAATAACAGCCTTAATTATCTTAATGAAAATTGCTGGCCATAGACTATAGATATATATATATATATATATTATCGGCATATAAAATAAATAATTAAAATCGGAAAAAAAAAATACTAACAAGTTAGGCTCCGACGCTCTGCTCTTTATTTATTTATTTTTATTATGGGTATCCCAAGTCTTTTGGGTCTAAAACTAAAGGCAATGTTGAGAAAATCGGATTGGATGCTGAACTGGTTTTTCTATCGGTTCCTGATTTATTTGGTTTAACCAACTGGTTTGATTGTTTTCCTTTTAAAAAATCGAACCGGTTTCCCACCGGTTCATAGTTCAATCGGTCGGTCCGATCCGGTTTTTTCAACACTGACTAAAGGTGTCATCATCGTGTTGGGATAGGTTCGGACCGGATCCAAGCTTTGATTTATACCTATATGACTTGTTCAAATCCGGTCCGATCCGATTAAATGGGTCTAAGCTTATACCCAAACTCGTCCAATTAAAATAAGTTTTATTCAAGACCTGTCCAAACCCACCCGTTTAGTAATTAAATATATATTATTTATTTATTTTGAACTCATCATTATTATTCAAAATATTTATTATTTATTTAATAATATATATATATTATATCTAAGATAGTAAAGCTTTATTAACATATATATTTATTTTATCAAAATAATTAATTTACACATCTAATGAATATTTTAACTAGTACGGGGCGAGCCGGGCTTTTGTGACTAAGATCAAGTCCGGCCCATTATGTAAGCGGGTCTTAAAATTTTGTCCAAATTCGTTCAATGGACTTCAAATTTTTGTCCAAATCCTCCCAAATATCGGGCTTATGGGCTTGGGCGGATAACCCGACCCTTGAACAGATCTACCTAAAACTAATCTCTTTCAAAGTGGGAGTAACATCCTCCCAACAAATACGCTTTCAAAATATCAAATTTGTATTCTCATCTTACCATAAAGACCGCTTATCATCTTAACCAAATCCCTTATTGATAGACTCCCCTATTTATTACTTAAAGGATTGATATAGATATATGTGCTATATCAAGTCAAACACCCTAAAGTAATCGGAAGGTTCAAACAATTACTATTATCTAGACCAAAATGTGTAGAGTCTAACATTTTAGGGGTATCTACCATTCTACCTACAAAAAATCACTATCAGTATCCTTTTTTACAGAAACCATTATCTGCATTTTCTTTTATGGTCCGAAAGGAACTTTTCAAAACTCGTTTTTTTTTCCTCCCAATTTTCGTTAGTGAGCATCCTTGACTTTTACCTGCAATATTCTCTATGAAAAATACTATCTTCTTTCATCGGTGGACATATTATTTATAAAGCACTATATCAAACATTAAACAATAAATAAAGGCATATCTATCCTAATTTGTTGGGTGGAGTGAAAAATTTCTGGTGTCCCGCGAATATATTTCATGTTTAATTACTGTTAAGGGAAAAAATAGATATATCATAGAAGATTATTATTAATTTTTTTTCTTTTATAAAGAGTAATAAAGAGTAATAATAAAATCTTATTATAATTATATATTACTCTATATTTATGTCCAAACATATAATGAATATTCAACCTATAAACTTGTAATATATAAAACTAACAAGCTAAAAAGTTGATCAAATCATACACGGACTTGAACCGGGTGCAAGAATTGAAAAGTTTTCCTATTTAGCTTTTAACTCGACTCAACTTAATTAATTCTTTGATGCTTAACTTAATTAATTCTGAATTTTCATCCATAACGAATGTAATTATAGAATACCACAAAGATTCTTTGTTGAATATATACGATTTTTAATTCCTCGATGCTTTCATTCGCTTAGATTCTTTGATCACTTCAACATTTGCGGTGCGCGAAGCCTCATACTATATAGCAAAAAAAGGAATATTATAAATATTTCTTTTTGGCCTAAAATATTATTGTACCATTAAAGAATTAAAAAGGAAATACTATACAAATATTTGACAATGACGTGCATAAGCAAAAGCTGCATGCCATATGGAGTTATGGGCAACATTTTGTCAAATCTTTTTTATTTACCACTTTTAATTTTTTTCGGTGAAAATTTACCACTTTTAATTGATATATCTATACTATATATAAAAATACGAATAAGGGGAAACTTTATGTTTTCCGATTGTATCCTTATTTTTAAAATATATTTCCAATTGTACCATTTTCTTTAAAACATATTTCTAAATTGCCATTACTAAATAATATTTTAATTATTCCATTATTTTTTTAATTTTAATTATATAATGCGTGTATTAAATTATAAGAAAGTCAATTTGGCTTTTTGTTTCTAACGTCTTATTTAATTTTACCTTTTGTCTTTTTTTCCAATCGTTGTATTTAATTTTGCTTTGTCTTTGGTCTTAAATTTCCATTAGTAAAATTTAGTATAATTGTATTATTTCAAAATTAATTAAAAATTTCAATTTATACCGAATTATAAGTTTGTCAAATTGATTTTAGTTAATGGGCATGCAAATTTCCTTTACTATTATTTTTTGAATTTAATATTTTACTTTTAATTTCAATTTTTAAATGTCAATAAAAAAATTAAACAAACACTAACACGTACAATACTATTGTTAGTGAAGCTCCATCTCTTCGTTATATAATGTTTTGCCGCATTCATTTTGTTCGATTGGAAATTGTTGAGTTAGAAGAGTAGGTGATATTATGATTTTGATTTTCTTGTCTCTATGTGGTTATCAAAATTTCATAAGATGGTTATTATAATTTCATGAGAAGGTTATCAAAATTCCATAGTGTGGTTACCAAAATTTCATAGGATCAGGTTATTAAAATCTCTTAGGTTGGTTGTTGAAATTTCATAGGGTGGTTAATTATCACAATTTTATAGAAAGGTTATCAAAGATATTATCAAAATGTCATAGCGAAGTTATAAGAATTTCATAGTATGGTTAACAAAATTTCATTAAATATTTCATGGGGAGGTTATCAAAATTTTATACTGTGGTTATCAAAATTTCATATGAAGGTTATAAAAGTCTCAATTTCATAAGGAGTACCAAAATTTGATAGAATGTTATCAAATCTCATAGACTGATTATCAAAATTTCATAAAGATCGGATTATCAAAATTTATAGAAAGATTATCAAAATTTCATAGCGTTGTTATCAAAATTTCAAAGCGAGGTTATCAAAATTACATAATGTGATTATCAGAATTTTATAGAGGGGTCAAAAAAAATTTTATAAAGAGGTTGTCAAAATTTCATAAAGAGGTTATCAAATTTCAAAATGTGATTACAAAAATTTCATAGTGGTATTTCTGGGAGGTTATCAAAATTTCATAGTATGGTTACCAAATTATGAAGGTTATTAAACTTTTATTATATGGAGTAATCAAAATTTTAAGGAGGATATCAAAATTCAGGGAGGATATAAAAATTTCATATGAAGGTTATCAAAATTTCACAAGAGGGTTATCAAAATTTCATAGTATGTAGATCAATATTTCATAGGGAGATTAACAAAATTTCATAATGAGGTTATCAAAAAATCATAGGGAGGTTATCAAAATTTGTAGTTATCAAGATTTCATAAGAAAGTTATCAAAATTTTATATAGAGGTTTATCAAAATTTTATAGGAAGATTTATCAAAATTTCATAGCGAGGTTATCACAATTTCATAGTGTGATTATGAAAATTTTAGAGTATGATTACTAATATGGAGGTTTTTATAACGTAATTATCGATATATCATATGGAGGTTATCAACATCTCATAGTGTTGGTTATCAAAATTTCATTGGGAAGTTATCAAAATTTCATATTAAGGTCTTCAAAATTCCTTAGGGAGGTTAACCAAATTTCATAAGAAGGTTAAAAAAAAATTATAAATAGGTTCTCGAAATTCCATAGTATCGTTATTAAAATTTCATAAGAAGGTTATCAAAATTTCATAATGGGATCATAAAAAATAGTTTAATTATCATAATTTAATAGAGAAGTTATCATAATTTCATATGAATAATTTATTTAAACACGTTGCGCCACGTGTAACGCACGTGAAAGCTAAAACTAGTATATATATATATATATATATATATATATATATTGAGATCTGAATTGATATATATTAGATATATATAAGGTATATATAGTATATAGTATCTGTAATTTATGCATTATATTATATGATTTTAATTGTTTTTTTTTATTTCAAATGGGACCATTTAATTTGGCTAAATACTCAATTCAGGATATAACGTTTGTCTCAAAATCCAATTCAGGATACACCGTTACCATTTGTGTCAATTTAGGATATAACGTTATCACTTTGTATTATTTCAGGATAAAAATTAACGGGGCTGTTTGTTTGTATTACACGGGCTTAAGAATCGCGTCATGGATCAAAATATATGTAAACTTGGGTTTTTTTAGCCAGCTCGTCATTCTTAAAAGCTTTTATTTTGGAATAAATAAATACTATATGATATTTAAAAATAAAAATAAATAATAAAACTAAAAAAAAGCCCCTAACTAAACTAGAATGAAACACCCTCTTTCCTAATCCCATCTTCTCTCCTGGAT
>AWWV01012790.1:0-25643 GCA_001974805.1 Corchorus capsularis
CACATTCAGAAAGGCCTTGGAACCTACTGCAGTGTTGCTCTTAATCCCTTCAACCTTGAGGACAAGGTTGTCGTTAAGGGGAAGGCAATGTTACGAGCTAGGGTCCAGCCTCAACCCTCACCTTCAAGCCTCACTTCATCAGGCCCAATAGCTGCAATTTTGGTTAAGACCTTGCGTGGACTCAAGACTTTGTCATGGAATAATTGTCTCATAATTAGTTATTTTATTCCTTAGGAAATTGTGAATGGGCTTGATCCAAGAATGCTCTGTTGAACACGTTTCTTTTCCTACATATATGTTGTAACCTCCTTCTCTTCAATCAATGAAAAAAATCAATTTTCTTCTCTAAACTCACTTTTCTCTCTATTTCTTCTCCCTTCTTCTAGGCCGAGCACCGTGCGTGCATCATCACTCCTACGTGCGTTGCACGTGACCCATTAATTATAAGTAGAGATGTCAAAACTTGACACGAACCCAATAACTCGTCCAATCCAATCGAACCCGATTTGACCAGAAAAATAAACGATAACCCGAATGACCCGAGAAAATTACCTAACTCATTTAAGCTGGACCCAAATGACGATAATTTGAAACCCACCCAACCCGCCCGATTGACATCTCTAACTTTATAAGTCAAAGGAAATAATTATATGCTATTTTTCTTCTTATTTTTAAAAACTTTAAATTCTTGTTATATCAACATGCTCCAAAAATAGAAACAGAGTAATCATTGTAATTAAATTTTAAATAAATTTTTAACTTAATTAGTTTTAAAAAATATGAATAATTAATGATTAGACTACTTATTTTAATAATACTTTCGTTAGTTTATATTTTAATTGAAAATTTTAAAATAGTAAAAATAAAATAATTATAATAATATTGAATTTAATTAAATAAAAATAGTGTTTTTAGTTGCAAAAGTTTATTTTTAAAAAAATTGTAAAAGTTTAAACAATGTCATTCAAGAAATATATTTAAAAAAACTAATATATCAATTTTTTTAATTAAAATAGTAAAATGGTAAAATATAATAGTAATAAGGATATTAGATTTAATTATATAAAAATAGAGTTTTTAGTTGAGTAAAATAGTAAAATGGTAAAATATAATAGCTATAAGGATAATATTAGATTTAATTATATAAAAATAGAGTTTTTAGTTGAATAAAATAAAATAGTTATAAGGATATTATATTTAATTGAATAAAAATAGAGTTTTTAGTTGAGTAAAACTATAAAAACCTAAACAATGACAATTTAGAAATATATTTGAAAAATAAGGATATAATAGGCGATTCAAAAGTTTTACAGATAAACGTACTTTTTAATATAGTATAGATATAGATATAGATATCAAAGTTGTTAGTTTCGTACCGGATCATGTTTCGGTTTTCTTAAAAAAAATGGTACGTGCCGGTTTCGGTTGTTTCGCTATACCGTTTCGGTCTTTTCGGATTGGTAAAAACAAGTAATATATATATATATATATATATAGGCTTAATTATACCCAAATTAGCCCCTTAACTATCAATTTTGGGACAAATTGGCCCATTGACTTTTTTTTGGGACAAATTGGCCCCTTAACTTTTAAAAAACGAAACAAATTAGCCATTTTCTGACGGACCATTTAACGTCCGGAAGGTGAGGGCGCGTCAGACTTCCGATTAAGGCGATTCTAGCGGTGTTTTAAAGATCTCGACGAGAAGAATCGAATGGTCAGAGAGGTGAGGAAAAAAATCAATTGAAAAATTTCAGATCTCGGGTCAAATTTAAAACTTTGACTGGAAGGTGCGGTCTTATTCGGCGTTGGAACGAGTTGAATTTCTGATATGTTATTATTTGAAGGATGCTAAATCTATTTATTGTGGAGGTGAGAAAAAATAACAAAGAAAATGAGGCGAATAAGACCGACATCCCTTAGAGAGTGAACTATCATAAATTTAACCCATTTTGATGCCAGTAGACCAGCATCACTTATTTTCTTTATTATCGTTTCTCACCTTCACAACAACTAGATCCGGTATTCCTCAGAGAATGACATATTAGAAATTCAGCCCGTTCCGACTCCGAATAAGACCGCACTTTCCAGTCAAAGTTTTAAGTTTGACCCGAGATCTGAAATTTTTTGATTGCTTAGTTTTCTCACCTCCCTCACCATCATATTCTTCTCGTCGAGATCTTTCAAACGTCGCTAGAATCGCCTTAATTGGAAGTCGGACGCGCCCTCACCTTCCGAACGTTAAACGGTCCATCAGAAAAAGACTAATTTGTCTCGTTTTTAAAAGTTAAGGGGTCAATTTGTCCCAAAAAAAGTTAAGGGGGCAATTTGTCCTAAAATGGATAGTTAAGGGACTAATATGGGTATTAAGCCTATATATATATATATTTAACATTTATAATTTATAATACTTTGAAAGGTCTATCAAACAAGTTTGAATCCATAGAAAATATCTATCAAAGACATTAAACCAAATCAAAAGGTTAACAATGATTTCAATAAAATAAACCATTACTATTTGTCATTCTCATCCAAATTGAAATCATCCAAATTCCTCTGAGTTTTACCAGGTGGTATAGTTATGTCGTCATCTTCATCAAAAGTGATATCTTCATCAAATGCATTCAAGGATATTGGTTCTTCAACGTTTTCCCAATCCAAATCAAACAATTTGAACAATGTTTCTGCATCTTTAGTAAGGCCAGACGTATCAATGGATTTCAGAAACATTGTCCCTTTTGGTGAAAAGGCAAGAAAATTAATAATAGGTTGCTGCTTTTGATTAGTCCATCCGTCTGCCATTAAGGAGCAACCATGTGCTTCCATGAAGTTTTAATATCAGCAAGGTAGACTTGAACCTCATTTAAAATTAATAAAGTATTAAAAAAAATTCTTTCACAGAAGGCAGATTTCAGATTCGGGTGAAACACCAATTTTTGCCGAAACTGACGGAATGCAACAGAACGACCGAAACAGTGCCGAAATCACCAAAAAATCAGGCGATACGGAACATTTAGTCTACCAATACCAGGTTTGATGATTTCCGACGCGTACCGGCCGAAAACCCCAGTACCGATACGAAATCAACAACCTTGATAGATATAGATACATCCGATTAAATTGGAACTATACATTAATTGAGCATAGGCTTCACTATTCAGCACAAGGAAATCTTAAATTCTCCCAATTAATGGATTAGCTATCAAAGCAGCCAAACACATCCACTATAATATCTACAAGGATTTTCCAATTTTTTAAAAACTTCCTCTGTTCTCTTACGTCTAAGCCCTGCAAAACCTTAAACCTCTTCTCCTCCCCCAAAAAATGGCTCTCCTTCAAATCCACACGCTTTCTCACCCAATTCCTTCGATTCCACCCATCTTTTCTTCTTCAAAATCCCATTTTCAGGACTCAGTCTTTTTCTCTAACACCAAGATTCGACCTTTCTCACTTTCAACACAACCAAGAAAGTTGCTTTGCAAACCCCCTCTGGGAAAATATGTCAGAGAAGATTATCTTGTGGTAAAATTTGATTCTTTCTTGCTCTCTTGGTTTCATTTTGTTTTTTCCCTGTTTTTCGGCTTTCTGGGTTTGTTTTGTTTTGCCATTTGCTTTATTGGGTTGCTGCAAAATTTGGAAAAAAGTGGAGAATTCCAAGTGTTTTTGTGAATTTTCAATCTTTTTAGATTCTTAGTTTGTGGATATATTGAGGAAGTGAAATTGAAGATTGTAGACTTGGAATTGTAAATAGTTTTAGCTCCAGTCAGTTTACTCTAGTGTTTTTGTTTCCATGAGCTCTCGTCAAATACAATCAGGGGATAATTGCACATTTATATTAAATTTCCTGCATAGTATGGCCTTTGTTTAGGGTTGGTTTGTTTCTGATTGCTCTATTGGTTGCTGGGAAAATTGAGTAAGGAAAGGAATTTAAAGAGTGTTAGTACTAAAGTCGTGCTATTTCTTTTAATTGTCTGTTAGTGCCTAGTGGGAAGATAAATGAGCTGTTTTACTTGGAATTAAAGACATATATGTTACTAATGAGAAAAAGTCATGCTAGTTGTATTGATTGTTTATTGTGCTGCCTTTTGAACTGAGGAGTTGATTTTTCATTTTGGTGGGCAGAAAAAGTTGTCAGCTCAAGAAGTAGAGGAGTTAATAAGGGGGGAGAGAACTGTACCCATAATTATTGATTTCTATGCGACATGGTGTGGACCCTGTATATTGATGGCTCAAGAACTTGAAATGGTAAGCATGTTTAGTCCTTTCATCCTTGTTGATTTGTATTTGATAAGCATTGATTAGATGAATATGATAGGATGGCTAATAGTTTAAACTTTTGTCCAGTTGGTTGAGACGAGTATCTCGAGTTGCAGCTAATATTGCAGTCTGTAATCGTGTAGAACCCAAAAAACTAAAATAGTATGTTTGAATTTGTATTTGTTTCCTTTCTCTCCAAGTTTAGAATACGTAATAGAGCTGGTAGCATTTCTGCGGTATTATTAAATTCTAGGTCTTTAAATCTTTCTAGAACAAAATTTTCTGACTAGGCTAGAACTTATGTTTAGAATACATTTAGTTCTTTTTTTTTTGGCCAGAGAATACATTGAGTTCAAAGAGATAAATATTTGTGGACAGGAATAGTATTTTCTTGTCTGAAGAATGAAGTAATAGTATTTTGTGTACGTTATATTATCTTCATTTGTACTTGAATGCTTACAGTTCAAAAGACTGAATTCCTTTATCCTGGTTTTACAATTTTGCAATTAAAAGAACCCAAAAATACCAGAATTCTTTAAAACGAGATCATTGTGGTGTCTGGCTTTGGATGTAGGATCATAAGAATAAGGTAACATCCCACTTAATCAACCTAGTAGATAATGAACCTGTGATGTAATGGTTTCATCTAAGATCTGGTATTTGTGGCAGAACTGGCAGAAATATATTCAAATCCATACTACAAATTGTTGGTAAGGAATAGTTCTGATTGCTTTCTAGTTTTCATTTTGGTGGATCTGAAGAGGACTAAAATCATGCCTAATACACTAGAGTATAGCTGAAAACTAAAGATGAAAAATGATGGGCGGTGCGAATCAACTCCATATCCTAGGAGGTTTAATTATACATGTGCCCTCTATGTTATGGAAGAAGTTTCATGATTGAGTGCGGGAGTGAGACCCTTGCTTCTCTTCCAGAGTTCCAGCAGGCATTCAACACCAATTTCTCTCCAATAAGAGTAGCCTCTAGTAGATTAGATGAGGAGATCTTCTGACATTTTGTACCACAGAATTTTCTGCTGAAAAATGTGATGTCATCTTGAGTTTTCTCCAACCATTTTCTGAACCCGTCATTCCTGAACATATTATCAACCTAAGTTTTTGGGAAGAATATGGCATTTTGCATTTGATGCGCAAGTAAAATGCTTGCTGATGATTTTTCATTTCATCATGATCATGGAAGATAGGTTCTATACATATAAATACTTTGACATGCCTCATACTGGAAAGGGAGAAAAGTGCTGTCGTTAACCATGTTATTTCCTAGAAGGCTAGAAAAAAGTCGGATACTAATGTTAAGATCACCATTCCAAGCTCAATAACTCTTTGATCAGTTTCTTCTCAATTGAGATGCAAGCATTTTGTAATATTAAACTGGGTTATGCTTTGGTTGCTTTAGTTATAAAAAGTTTGGAGTCAACTAGATTCTCTATTTTTATTTCTCTGGAATCCGTATTGCATGCTCGTTAAACAATGTTAAAAGAGTTTGAAATGGTAGCTTATACTCATGTAGCAGCAGCTTGATTTGTTTGATCCAGTTTGAAGTCAAATTCAAGGATAATTCTCAATCTATGTGTTATTTTTAATCTCTTGTTTGTCACAGCTAGCAGTTGAGTATGGGAAAAATGCAATTATTGTCAAAGTTGATACCGATGATGAGTATGAATTTGCACATGATATGCAGGTAACTTGCAAGTAGTTTATGTTTCTTAAGTTCTGCTCTTCACTTTTGTTTCTAGTGTATCTATTCTGGCAGCAACTATTCTCCTGATTAGAGTAGCTGTCAAGCTGGTTTCTATTTTAGGCCAAATTTTCCCATCTGTATACTATAGATGTCAATTGACTGGAACTGGACATTCTTGTGTACCAGGTTAGAGGGTTACCTACTCTGTTCTTCATCAGCCCTGATGCAAACAAAGAGGCAATCCGTACTGAGGGCCTCATTCCAATACAAATGATGCGGGATATCCTAGATAATGAGATGTGAAGATGAACAAGAGTTATAATTTACTGCTAAATGGAATTAAGGTACTGAATTTTGCTTCCAAGTGTTAATACATATCTTCTCAGTGCCGATTTAATGCACAACGTAGTTCCAAAGTTGTATTTTGTTTTGTACGAAACTTGGATTGGAGTTTAAAAAAAACGTTTCGGTGTATAGATGGCATGCAAATGACCTTAAGGCCAATGCATTGAACAATTAAGCTTTTAGAGAATACAGCTACTAGTGGAATTGGTTATATTATATTAGCATTAATAGTAAGTAGATCACTCTTGTTTTGATTAATTGATGTCATGGCTCAATTATTCCAAAGACGTTCCAAAGTCCCAGTCGTTCTGCCTTACACTCTTATCATTATGGATAGTATTAACTCTAGACCAGCAGTAAGATCGGTTAAACTGGTGAACCTGTCATTGAACCGACAGGTTCAGTTCTTGTGTTACACTGGATAAGCAATTGAGTCGTTCGAACTTGGTCATCTCTACAGGTTTTCTGTTCTTTTTGTATTACTTCAGTTATGTCCTGGATGGTTGAACCAAGTTTGACTTGTTTAGAAACGTGTTGCCAATGTCTCATAATTTTATTTATACTATTTCTTATGAATTCTAGCATATCACAGTTATACAGATTTTGCAAAGCAAGGATAAGGCCACTTGACCAATTAATAAGCAAAGAATTATATATATATATAAGAATAAGATTGAGCAACCAAGTGGAAGACGGATCCACAATTTCAAGATTTTGGCAGGCATTGCATCAGCCAAGATCTGGTGTGGGCGTGGTTGCACTACTTGCACAAAATTGATTTAAATTCATAGCACAAGACACAAGTTGCAAGCAATACTATATTCCACACTCCCTGTTTTCATTTGCTTGGTTCTTAAGGAATCCAGAAGAGAAGACTCGTGTATCTGTCAATTATTATGACCCATGGACTATAGTGAATCTCAAATAAAAAAATTTGGCACCGTTGGTGAAATTTACCTATTTATCTTGATTTGAGATCTAAATTTGAAAATAAACCTTTTGGGATTCTCTGTTTTCGGTTGATTTGAGTTGAAATGTATTTATTACATTTATAAACTGGAGAAAGAATTATTGTGAAAGTGAATTATATAAAGTATTTTGTCTTCTTAATGTATCTTTCATGGAAGACGATGTGGAGAAGTTCACTTCATTTTCAACCTCACCACCTAGGCTGCTGAAACAACTCATTGCGACTTCAACTTAAGCAGGTCCAACATTATAATTCCACGTAGGATCGAGTCTACTGTATATGACTGAGTCAAACATATTACAATTTTTTTTTTTATACTCATGGACTATGTGAGGATTTATAAATCATTCATTATTGAAATAAAGAGTTCAATATTCTATCAACGAGTTACAGGTTGACAAATATAAACAAAGTTTTCTTTAACAATCCGGACCTAACTTAATGAGAATGACATTGTAAGTTTGGAATCTCTAGTCTCGCTTGCATATTCGCAAAACTTTTTAGAATGTTTGATCAATCATCAATGCACTAATCACATGAAAAAAAATGTAATGCATATGCTTATATAGATCTAATGAATATATAATATTATTATATTTACCATCAAGGCATCAAACAAGAGTCAATATCCTAGTATAAAAAAAGTTTACGACAAAGTTAGGACAAAAGGGAATTGAACCTTCAATCTTAATCCACTGTAGTAGTTAATCAAAATCAAAACATCATATCAATAGTGATAGTTTAATCCTAGGAACTAAAATCCAATTGAAAAATCTTTAGCCTGCATTTGATCAAACCATACAATGAATTTAGGATAGGATATGGGGTCCCAATTTCAATATTTTTCTAATTGCCATTATTTATTCCATTCCATGAGGTCAAATTTTGCTTTTCAAATTTACTGTAGTTGCGGCTAAAATGTTTCAAAATTGAATTGTTATTCTAACTTTAAAGCATGAGATTGTAATGTTGAAAAGATTGAACCATTTTTGAAACATGAATGAAAAGGCTGTGGAAATACAGCCCCTTTTGACTCTTGCTTCAAAATTTTCTAAATTTGGCTGCTCTCTCGGATTCTCTTGTCTTTTTTTCTCCTTATATTTTCTCTTCTTGTATAGAGTAATTATTATTAATAGAAGTAAATAAAATATATTTCAATAATTTATATTTACTATTGTTGTTTTCTCGGATTAATGTCTTATAATAAATAGAGAAAATGAATGCTAAAATTTTCTTTTGTTCAAATTATGACTTGAAATCAACTCTAATTTAATTGATGTTCTGCCCATTCTAACACCGGATATCAAGGGTTTATACTAGTAAAACAAAATTAACTAATTGATCAACTAGGTTAACCGACATGAAAATGACTAAGAATCCATAAACTAGTAGGTCCAAACCCAATATTGGCACATAATGTGAAAAAATGTATGACTTATTTTGAATCTTTAACCTGAGGTATGACTTATTTTCATTTTATTGTGAAATGAAATGAATGAAATGTTCTAAAAACATTGTACTACTTAGTAGTAATTGATTAGTAAGGAATGTAGCAAAAAAAATTGATTAGTAAGGATAAATAAATAAATAAACGATGAAGAGCTCGTCAGCAAACCAATAATTTTAACAGGAAGAACAATCAAATTTAAGAAGAAACTTACAAATAATAGAGAGAAATCGAAGAGCAAAAGGGAACTGTATATATAACAATTAATTTTTACTTTGCTGTTTATATCTTTCTATAACTTCTTTTCCTCAAAATTGAATGTATATATTTTGCAAATATAGAAGCAAACTAAAAAAAATAAATATAAAATGTTTATAGTACAAAATATATATATATATATGGTCAGCAAAATTATGTATAGTCAATCAAAATCAACAATATATTAATTTAGACTCAGCAAAGAGCCACCCAACCAACCTGCCGACCATCTTCCTATTAACCCTTTTTTTTGTTTAATTTAATTTTTTTTTCTCTCATACTGTATGAACAACGACATTTCCGACCGCCTCCGCCGGAGAAAACGCCAAGAAGACCAAAGCCGCCATGATCCCAACAGGAAAGAAGAGAAGCATCAAAGGCGGCGGCGGCAGCGGCGGCAACATCAACGGAAGAACCACCATAGACGCCGCCAACACCACCATTAGTAGCAATCCTCCTAATCCAAAAGGCCCGAAATTAGACTTTGCCATCTTATAACAATTATGCTCTCTTCCAACTCCAATCTTGTTACTATATCTCTTGACAACTCTTATCATTTCTCGCCCAAAAAGGCGATAAAAATGAATTATATGAACAGAAAGGGTTTTGGGTTTGGAAAAATAGGGATAGAAATAATGAAAGAATAATTGAAATGGGTTTGGGATTTGAATTGAGAGTTAGAAGAAACTTCTATGAGGTGAATTTGGTAGTGGTTTAAAGAGTAAAGAAATGAGAGATGTATATATATATATATATAGTTTGTATTTTGTAAATGATGGGTATGGTTTAATCTCAGCCGTTGATTTTTTGATGTGAAGGCGGAGAATTTGTTGTTTTTTTCAGACCAAGAAATCTGGTATCGAGTCTTGTTCCGTATCAGACAGAATCAAGGAGACAGATCCCAATATATTGAGCTCATTTCTTTTGGGTACAATTTTTTTATATTAATTTATTCTAAAAGAATTAATATTTTATTTTTATCATTAATTAACTGTTCTCAACATATTTTTAGTGGGTTTTATTGAAATAAAAATTTGACCAAGTTGTTTTATGTTTTGGTCTCTTTCTTTTTTGTCCTTTTTTGTTTTGGGTTATGATATGATTTGTTTGGGAAATTAATAAAATATTATTGTTTGCTTCTCTCTAAACAAAAAAAAATTGTTTGCTATATTATGAGATGAGATAACAGCTGATTCTTATGGAAATTAATTTATGCTTCTTGTCTAAAGTGAGATCATTGGTTGTAAAGTCCTCTTATAGCTCTGTTCTTATGACCCATGCTGGTTTTTCTGTTTATTATTTTCTAATGAGCATACAATTTTGAAGCACAAAAAAAAAAGTAAAAAATAAATGAAAGAAGCACAAAAACAAAGAAGCAATTTACTAGAGTAAGGTTTTTGGCTTTTTACAATTACAACTGATATATTATATTATATGGTAATTTAGGTAGCTTTTCCAAATTTATGTTTTTATCCGACAGATTTGCTTTGTAATTATTGGCATAACTTAATTTTATCTGTTTTGACATCATCATCATATTTTAGTTATTCTGTTTTTATTGTATTGATTGATATATTGTCTCATCTTATACTAATTGGAGTACTAAATATAATAATTACTATTATATATTATTATCAATATATATTCCAACAATATATAATTTGTTAATTATATGGTCTAATCTCATACTAATTAGATTACTAAATATAATAATTACTATTACTATTATTATCACGATGGGTCACGTGTGCAACGTACGTGGAAGTGAGTACTAGTATTCATTAAAATATGTCTAATCTTCTTTTATCATGCTTATCGTTTTTTTTACCAACACTCCCGTATCCAGTAATCACATTGGGTCTGAGTAGTTCGAAGTCAAGCCGTGTCGGACCCCATATATGAGTAAACTTATTTCCCAATATATAATAGATTTAAACTTATTTATCAAAATATAACAATTCTTGCCACCTAGGCATACATGTCATATTTTCTCTTTTTTAATCCCTGATCTAAATAAAAAAGTTTTTTTTTCTTTTCTAGTCTAAATTAAAAAAAGAAAGAAAGAAATTAACACGCAACGTTCCCTGTTATCGTTAACAGACTGCAATTGTTTTCTTTTTCTTTTTTGCCATGAACAGACTGCAATTGTTTGAAAAACAAAAATCCCTCACTTTAACCTAACCCTATAGTTTGAAAAGAAATTTCTTCCCAAATTGGATTTTGTATTGTTTCTCGTTGACCATCGAAACTGATATGAGCCCACTGGTGAATGATGAAAGGCCAAACCTAAGAGCTAAACGAGTCGCGGTGAAACCGGCGTGGATGAAGGATTTTGTTGTGCAGAAAACTTAATTGATTACTGCCTTGGTTATTTATTGTGTTAGCAGCAAGTTTATTACGTTAGCAGCAAGTTTATTTCGTTAGGAGCAAGTTTGTGATTTCAATTGCTATATATATGCGATGTCTTAGAATAATCAATTAATCAAGAAGAATATTTTTCTCCCTTATAATTCTGCTGCTCTTCTCTACCCTATTCACTCTTTTCTTCTCTTCTCTCGCTATCCTCTCTCTATCATTGGTGCTTTCGTCGAGCAACCATGCCTCCTAAGATCGACTCAACTGTGGCCGATGCTATTCATGCCTTAACTGAAACTTTCAACACCCAACTTACCGAGCTCCGTCAATCCCAAATCGAAATCAAACAATCCCTTGAAACCAAACTTGAAGCGACGGTCTCCGATCTGAATGCCAAACTTTCTATCTGAGATGCCTCTTCTTCCACCACTGCCGTCACCACTCCTTTAGGTGTGTTAGGACCCCCTCCTCCTCCTCCACTCACCAATGTCTTTCAGCCAAAAACCCCAAAATTTTTCCTAAATACTTTTGATGGTTCCAACGTTCACGCTTGGCTGTTCCAAGCTGAACAATATTTCACTTTTTATTCCATTACCGCAACCCAACGTATTCCCATCGCAGCTTTTTTCATGTCCGGCGAAGCTCTCGCCTGGTTTCAATAGATGCATCAAAATAACCAACTCGTCGACTGGGATTCTTTTGCTAGGGCTATAGAGGTCTGTTTCGGCCCTGCCAAATTTCTCAATCCCCAAACAGCTTTATTTAAGCTTAGGAAGACAAATACTGTTGCCAGATACCAAATGGAGTTTGAGCTTCTCTCCAATCGTGTTTCTGGTCTCTCCGACGGACATCTCCTTAACTTGTTCGTTTCGGGTCTCAGATCAGATATACAACAGGACATCAATATTCAAAACCCACGAACCTTAGCCCAAGCCATTGAACTTGCTAAGCTAATCGAGGCTAAGCTTCATGACCAACGCACTAGTTTCCCTAAAACCTTCCCACGACCTCCTCTTGTTTCCACTCCGAAAGCTCTGCCTCCGGCTTCTTATCCCATCCATCGTCTTTCCCCTACAGAGATGCAAGCTAGGCGTGCCAAGGGATTATGCTTTAACTGTGATGAACAGTTTCAGCCAGGTCACAGATGTAAAACCACTCCATTTTTGCTATTGCAAACCGAAGATGATCCCCCGGATTCTTTGTTGACTATGGAAACTTCCATTGAGTCATCTCCGTCGAGTGCCCCTGCTTTGTCCTCATTGCCTTTACCACCAGCACCTACAGAGGCATTCAATACTGATTCCACCGACTTTCAGATCTCACTTTATGCCTTATATGGCCATGCCTCACACTCATGTATGAAACTTGTGGGAAACATTAAGGGACATCCCTTCACAATCCTTATCGATTCCGGCAGTACCCACAATATAGTGCAACCAAGGGTAGTTCGATATCTTGGTCTTGCAGTGGAACCAGCTCCACAATTGAATGTTCGAGTTGGAAACGGCGACACACTCCATTGTTCAGGCAAGGTCTCTTCTCTTACAGTGGATTTGCAAGGATTGAAATTTTCTTTGGATCTTTTTCTACTTGAGGTTTATGGGGCTGACGTGATTTTGGGCGTGCAATGGCTGGCCCAACTCGGCCCAATTCTAGCTGATTTTAGCAAGCTCTTAATGTCATTCAATTATCAAGGCACTTGGGTCACTCTTACAGGCCAGAAATCCAATCAGCCGAGTCAAGCTACAACCCAACAGCTCCATCGTTTAACACAGACTAATGGCCTTTATGCTATACATGTGCTTTCCTTACTTTCTTCCACTTCAATCGAACCTACGCCGCCTTCGTCTCCGCCTCATCTGACTACACCTGAGTTAGGTGCTTTGTTAGAAAAATTTCATAAAGTTTTTGCTGTTCCGAGGGGTTTGCCGCCCCCTAGGCCACACGACCACCACATTCACTTGATGCCTGGCTCTCATCCGGTTAATGTTCGTCCCTATCGATACCCTCACAGCCAAAAGAAAGACGTGGATATCTTGATAGCTGAGATGCTTGCGGATGGAGTAATTAGACCCAGCACTAGCCCATTCTCATCTCCTGTCTTACTGGTTCGAAAGAAGGACGGAACGTGGAGGTTTTGCGTTGATTACAGAGCTTTCAACGCAATTACTATTAAAGATCGCTTTCCGATTCCGACAATTGATGAATTGTTGGACGAGCTCCATGGTGTTGCTGTATTTTCCAAAATTGATTTACGTGCGGGATATCACCAAATTCGGGTTGCAAAGGAAGATATACACAAAACGGCGTTTCGTACCTCAGATGGCCATTATGAATTTCAGGTCATGCCATTCGGCCTGACCAATGCACCATCAACATTTCAGGCGGCGATGAACCATTTATTCAGGCCATTTCTGCGACGGTTTGTCCTTGTATTCTTTGATGATATTTTGGTTTATAGCTCTAACATGGTGGAACATTTTATTCACCTTAAACAGGTTCTAGAGCTTTTGTTGAAACAACAATATTTTGCTAAGCAGTCAAAGTGTTCTTTTGCTAAGCCTTTGATTGATTATTTGGGTCATATAATCTAGCAAGAAGGCGTGCAAGTAGATCCAGCAAAGATAAATGCTATTATCCTTGGCCTCAGCCAACCAATGTCAAGGCCTTAAGGGGATTCTTAGGCTTGACTGGATACTACCGCAAATTTGTTCGTAAGTATGCTTCAATTGCTGCCCCTCTTACTGATTTGTTGAAATCAAATGCATTCGAATGGTCCCTTGCAGCTTCTGAGGCTTTTGCAAGGCTTAAAGAGGCCCTTACTACCACTCCGGTGTTGGCACTACCTGATTTTAACAAGCAATTTGAGGTTACAACAGATGCATCTATTGTTGCAGTTGGCGCTGTTCTCTCCCAAGATGGGCATCCACTTGCTTTCTTTAGTAAGAAACTGAACTTAAGAATGCAAAATTCATCTACTTATGCGAGGGAGATGTATGCCATCACGGAAGCTGTCAAGAAATGGAGGCAATATCTTTTGGGGCGCCCCGTTTTTAATCTTTACTGATCAACAAAGCCTCCGAGGGTTGATGGATCAAACTATCCAAACACCGGAGCAACAAAAATGACTGGTAAAACTTCTGGGTTTTCAATATACAATTCACTATAAGCCTGGATGTCAAAACAAAGTTGCTGATGCTCTTTCTAGATCTCACTCTACGGCAGCTACCTACTTTGCAATTTCGGGTCCTGTCATGACTTTTTTAGATGACTTGCGCCAATATTACACCTCTAACAGCCATGGGCAGGCTTTGTTTCAAAAAGGGCATGATCCATCTTCTGGTCTTGCAGTGGTTAATGGTTTGATTATGAAGAACGGTCGAATTCTTATTCCTGCAAATCATCCCCTACAACAGATACTTTTGCACGAGTACCACAACACTCCAATTGGAGGCCATGCCGGTGTTTCAAGAACTCTTGCTAGGCTGTCAGCTAATTTTTGGTGGCAAGGAATGCGCAAGTCTGTCAAAGACTATGTAGCTGTTTGCAAAGTATGCCAAGAAGTCAAATACCTCACAGGGAAACCTCAAGGTTTGCTAGTACCACTGCCCATTCCTACTCAAACATGGCAGGATATAGCCATGGACTTTATCACTGATCTTCCAGCTTCAAAAGGCAAGACAACTATATGGGTTGTTGTTGACAGACTCTCCAAGTATGCTCACTTTATTGCACTACCACATGGCATCACTGCCCCTGCATTAGCTTCTATTTTTTCTCAGGAAGTGGGTAAGCTGCATGGAGTTCCTCGGAGCATAGTAAGTGATCGAGACCCTTTGTTTATCAGTAATTTTTGGAGGGAGCTCTTTAGACTTCAAGGCACTCAACTGCGAATGAGCAGTGCTTATCATCCGCAAACTGACGGCCAATCCGAAGTGCTCAATAGATGTCTCGAAACCTATTTGAGGGCCTTTACATCGGAGCAACCCAAGCAATGGGCACATATCTTGCATTGGGCGGAATGGTCCTACAACACTGCTTTTCACTCAGCTGCTGGTATGACCCCTTTTGAAGCTCTATATGGTCAACCTCCTCCAACTATTTCATCATATATCCCTGGTTCAACTAGCAATGCTCAACTTGACAACAGTTTAGTAGAAAGGCAGACGCTGTTGAGTAAGTTGAAGGCTAATTTGATGCAAGCTCAGAATAGGATGTGTATGCAAGCTGATAGAAAGAGGCAAGAGCGGCAATTTCAGGTCAATGATTTGGTGCTAGTACGACTTCAACCATACAGGCAACAATCTGTTGTAAAAAGGACTTGTCAGAAGTTAGCAAAGAAATACTTTGGACCCTATAAAGTGCTTGAAAAGATTGGACCAGTGGCTTACCGCTTGCAGCTGCCTGAAGGGTCTAAGATACATCCAGTATTTCACATTTCCTTGCTGAGGGCTTTCAAAGGTGATGTACCTACTGCCCCATCTCCATTGCCAGCCGGTTGTGTAGACGGGCAACCGATATTGGAGCCAGAATTGATTTTGCAGAAACGGCAAGTTCAACATGGAGGTCAATTTTTGGAGCAACTCTTGATTAAATGGAAGCAACTTCCAAACTCGGAAGCCACTTGGGAATGGACCAAAGACATGAATCAGAATTATCCTAACTTCAACCTTGAGGACAAGGTTGCTGGTGAAGAGGAAGGTAATGATATGAGCGCACTGGTGAATGATGAAAGGCCAAACCTAAGAGCTAAACGAGTCGCGGTGAAACCGGCGTGGATGAAGGATTTTGTTGTGCAGAAAACTTAATTGATTACTGCCTTGGTTATTTATTGTGTTAGCAGCAAGTTTATTACGTTAGCAGCAAGTTTATGATTTCAATTGCTATATATATGCGATGTCTTAGAATAATCAATTAATCAAGAAGAATATTTTTCTCCCTTATAATTCTGCTGCTCTTCTCTACCCTATTCACTCTTTTCTTCTCTTCTCTCGCTATCCTCTCTCTATCAGAAACCCAGGCTTTGGATCTAAAACTATGATTGATAAAAGAAAAACAAGACATAGCAGTATGAGAAGGAGACAATGTAGACAACTATAATAACAATTTCAATTAATCCTTAAGAATTCTGCTTTGTTTACTCAATATAAATATATTTATCTATATTCAATTCAAGCCGTTACATATATATTATAAATAATCCAATTTCTCTTTTTACTTTGTCTTCTTGTGACAAAGTTATTGCATCTATCTCTGATCAATGCATTTTTTCAACTCCATCCCATCGGCATCCATGGCTGAAATCGATATGTCAATTTTTTCAACTATCTTTTTATTGTTGGTTTTGTAATCGATCTCGGGGTCCTTTGCAAGATTAAAATTCTTTTTTGCATAGCAGACTCGCTCTTTTAGATAGGTATTTGCAGATTTCTCTACGGTTTTTGTCTGGAACAATCATGGTTGCAAAGCAAGGTATAAGAGCTCAATTGAAAGCCCCCCAAATCATATAATCAGAGTCGTTTAAGTGAAAGAACAAGCGTTAACAATTTGTCTTAGGTTAACTTTTGTTTTTCTATATATAATATTTATATTTATATGTTTAGAAAATAAAAGAATATGACATGTAAGTCTAGTTGGCAGGAGGAATTGACATAGTTTAGGAAATACTAAGTTTAATTCTATTATAGATTGGAAAATAAGTTTCTAAACTGTTATAGTTTCTAAAATAGAGAAAGTGATGGGGCTAGGAAGTAAAGTGATTCCGCAAATATACACAATTCTAATTTCTCACGTTTATTATTATAAGGAAAAGAATGAGAATTGATTTCCGTCCATTATTTACTTTCCTTAAGGACGAAACTTCATGAGAATTACCAAAAAGGCACCAACACTTTGAAAGATTTGGTAATTCCCATTTCTTTCAGGCAAAATACGTTTTCCCTTATTAAATACCTTTTGGGACCCCAAAAGGCCTTTTAAACTTTTTTTATTTTTTTTTTCATTTCATAAATCTCACTTTATCAATTTTATTATAATTTAAACTCGAGACCTCACGCATAATTTTAAATTCTAATCAATAAAATATCACCTCTTAGGATGGGAGCTCATAGTCCCAAGGGGACACCCCAATGCAGGGACGGGTCTTGATACAGGGGATTGGAGGGGCTAAATTGAATATAATCATTTTAGGGGGTTTAATTTGAAATTTTCATTGTAAATGTATTTAAATATGCATGTATAATAAATTAATTTTCAAAATTTTGGGGTCCCAAGCCTCAACGACGGTCCGCCCATGCTTTAGTGGTTAAAACTTGGAACTTCTTGTAGGAGGTCCCGAGTTCGAGTCTTAAGTTGGGCGGGGTGAGATTATGAGAAAGAATAGATCTTACCTCCTATATTGTATAGTCCATTTCAAAGGATGGAGCCCAAAGTTTAATAATGAATTTACTCTATAATTCAAGATCATGAGGAATTGACAATATTATTTTATATTGAAAAAGACTATATTAGAATTTATAAATTTATTGGACTTTCAATTTCAATTTTTTTGGAATTTATAAATCGTCTGATAATAAAGGATTTTGATCAATTGGATTCAAATCTTAGTAAATGATGACAAATGTTCGAACTCTAACTTTATATGCCAATATGCCAATGTTTGGTTTGTTTTTCTTATAACTTATAAGACATGTTTGGTTTCTTTCTGTAAACAATAAAGATTGACAAAATGAAATTGGCCAACTTCGATTCATTTAACTTTAACTAAGGTCTTAGGTAGAATAGATATTCAAAGTATTCAAATAACTAATGCAACCCCATTTGCATTTTGTTGGGTTAATTGTTCTGCTTTTGCAAATATAGCTGCCATATGCATGTTCAAGTCAATTAAAGAGTCTGACACGAGTTTTTAATATACTTAATCAAGCCATCTTAACCATATGTGAATAATGTTTCAAATATTTGATTATTTCCACAAGCGCAATTGAAAAAAACCTCATTTTTTTTTGGTGAAAAAAACCTCATTTGGTGCATGGGATCCACGCATATCTTCTCCTTCTAGAAGGGAAAAAAAAAAAAGCCTGATTTATCCAATATTTGTTTGGCGATACAATGAACATTGATTTTTAAGATTTTAGGTTGTTTAGAGGGGAGTTTTAAGTTTTCACTAACAAAAAAATTGCTAGATTTTTTTAATTTTATTATTAGACAATAGCATGATCTTATTCCTAAATCCTTCACCTGATTTTTTCTTCTTTACGCGTGCATAAATCTTTAATTTCGGGAAACCAATTATCAAACAAAATTCTTATTTTCCAGCTACAATTGAAATTTCATTACAATCATACAGAATAACTTCATTTATATTATACTAGTTCTCACCTTCACGTGCAACACATGTGACCAAATCTGTTTTAAATTAAATGAAGATTAAAATTTTAAGCACACTACTAATTTTGTCCTAAAAGAGCCTATAATTAGAGTTGGCAAAATTTCACCCGAGTGCGGGTATTCGACTCGATCGCTTGAAACCAAATCTTATCCAACCCGATTCGACCAAAAAATCCACTCAATTCGAAACCGAAATGACCTGACCCAAATCCTTAATGACCCAAACCCGATCAACCCGAGAAATTAATTCGAAATTTACCCGAATCGGGATTAATTATATTTAAATGATCCGAATTCGAAAAGACCTGAACCTGAAAATCGAATGCTCAAACCCGAAATTATCGGAATCATATGATCCGAAACCGAAAAAAAGACCGGAACAAAAATTGACCAAAACCCAAATGACCCGACATTTGAGCGATCCGAACCCAACCCAACCTGAAACTGAAAATTAACCGAACCCTTATAACCCAAAATTTCCTTAATCCGAAACTGACCTAAACCAAATCCAACCCGACCAGCCCATTTGTATATGCTACTATCAAAGTAACATAAGAAATTATCACACACAAAGAAAAATATTAACAAAGTAAAACATCAAATTTAAATCCACAGTAAAAGTTACATTTATCAAGCAAAAAATTTAATTATAAGTCAAATAAAATAATTACACGTTAGGAATATAATAAATTTTAATCATAATACATTATTATAAACTATCAAATAGTAAGATGTCAATCATAATAACTTTTGAAATTAAAATGGTAAAAATAAAATAATTATAAAATATTGAATTTAATTAAATTAAAATAGAAATCTGTATATTAAAAAAATTTAATATATCCAAATTTTTATTGAAAAATAGTAAAATGGTATTAAAATAAAGTAATTATAAAGATATTAGATTTAATTGAATAAAAATAGAGTTTTCAGTAGAATAAAATTATACAGTTTAAACAATGGCATTTAAGAAATGTATTCGAAAATTAAGGGTATAATTGACGATTCAAAAGTTTTGTAAAGCTCGTACTTTTATATATAGTATAGTATAGTATAGATATGTAAAAAAGAAAAAAAAAAAAAAAAAAACCTTCATATATGCCCCAACAACCAATGAGAATTCAACCCAAAATTAAAGAACTACTTAAATAAACAACCTACATGCCAAAGTAACTAATTAAACCCACACATGAGACTTGAATTTAGAACATCACAGATATATATACCTACTATAATACAGTCAGGGGCGGAATCAGAAATTCTATCTTGGGGGGCCAAGAAAAATATACATAACTAAGTCAATATATGTGACTATATGTATTTGCATACGCAATATTGAAGTTAAAAGAATAAATAGCATGAGAAAAATATATACTAGTATTGTATTATATAGTACAATGCTTGGCGTCACGAGTTAGCTCATTTCCAACTTAATGACAAAAATAGGGTAAAAAAACAGTTATGATAGGGGTAAATTTGATATTTTAATTAATGGTCAAGTCCACCACCTATCTCAAAATATATTACTCAGTTTAATTGTTCCTCACATCCAAATTGTGATTAAAAGTGTAAAAAATCTACGATTAATAAGTTAGCTATATATATTGATAATTGATAAAAAAAGAAGAGGAAAAAAGAAATCTCATATAAAATCAAATATTATGAGTACATGAAACTTTTTTTTTGTTCAATATAGTATATGAAACTTCAAATTCAATACTATAAATAATTATTAATGTATGAAATACAAGATTAAAATATTAAAAATAATACCTAAGATACAGCTACTGAATACAGCTAACACAGGTAATTTTAGAAAATACATTGTTCATTTAAGTAATTTAAGCATATTATTTATTAATAGCCATATATATTCGATTAGGTGAGACTGATAATTTGGAACAAAAGAAGTTAATACTACCAATACTTATAAGTTTATTACTCCCTCTATCCCTAATTATAAGTCCCTTTTTGGTCAACCAACACTAAATTTTAACAAATGTTTATAAAAAATATACTCCCTCTGTCCCTAAATATAAATCCCTTTTAACTATATCATCAAGTTTAAGAAAATTAGTTAGAGTTCAAAATTTTATGTAACTTTACATTTTTATTCTATTTTTGCCCCTATTCTCTTTCCCCCACTTACTTTCTCTCCTCCTATTTACTCTCTTAACTAATACTATCACTTGCAAAATTAATTTTGGAAATAACTAATAAATATGCATTGGTTTTGCTAAAGGCACTTATAAATTGGGACAAAAAAACCTTCTAGAAGGGGACTTATAATTAGGGACAGAGAGAGTATAAAACAAAATAATTTCTAAAAACAACACTTATAAACTTTGAATTACAAACTTTTCAACACATATTTATTTAAAATTAATTTTTTAATATTTTTTTATAAATAATTAATCAAAATTTGGTGTTTGGTTGACAAAATGAGACTTATAATTAGAGACAGAAGGAGTACTTTCTAAAAAGAAAAAAAGAAAAGAAAATGAAAACTTTTTCAACCTAAAATCACTTCTCGAAAACTCAAATTATATAACATTATTACATCATTCAGAAGTTACTTTATAATATCCACTCGTGATAATAACTAAACCTAACTCAATAAAATAACATGGGTGTATGGGGAAAAAACACAGACACACACAATGACTTAAGTTTGGAATATACATATTTAATATAATCCTAACAACAATTGGGCAATATTTTACTTGCCCCAGTACCTAAAATCCACATTAAATCTATAAAAAAAACATATTATTAATTATTCTTTAGAAAAAAAAAAAACACATACATCTCATTCTCGCCCACATGCACACAACAAAGAAGAAGATTTGATAAGATGTGAAAAAATTCTTAACGAAAAATTTGAAAGATGCTCCCAAACTCCAAGAATGCTGGGGGAAGAGA
This sequence comes from Corchorus capsularis, assembly GCA_001974805.1. NCBI lineage: Eukaryota > Viridiplantae > Streptophyta > Magnoliopsida > Malvales > Malvaceae > Corchorus > Corchorus capsularis. The sequence goes on from AWWV01012790.1 coordinate 21,645, forward strand.
GCATGGAAAAGGCTAATTCTTATGAATCTTCCCTTTGGAGGCGACAGATAAGCAAACTCATGAAAAAGAGTCTTAGTTCAATGGATGGAGTGTGAAGGTTTTCAATGCTGGCGCGTCTGACATGTAAAATGAAAACGATGGGCGATGAGATTCATTTGACAACAATAGATATATAGATTTGGTTTTTATCTGATTTTGACAACTTTCAATTTGTTCATATATATATTATGTTGCTTTCTGTACCTTAAGGATGCATGAATTTATACCGACTTTATATTCATGAAATTGATTTAGTGATGCATGATTTTTTCTTTTGTTAAAATTCCATTTTAAAGAAAATTATAAAAATGAATTGATCTTTGATCTCCCCAAATTTCTATAATAATGGTATTATGAAATGAGGAAAAACATTTTTTTTATTAAAAGTTTACCATAAAATTTTCTCACCTAACGTACATATAGGACAAGTTTAGCAACATGTTTGATAAAAATAAATTTTAGTATATAAAAAGTTTACCATTAAATTTTCTCATTTGACGTAGGAGTTTAGCTACAGCCTACATGTGTTTCATAAAAACAAATTTTACAGAGTAAATTATAGTAAAATTTTAATGCCAAAAAAATTATATAGTAAAATATTTAGTACATTTATTTGGTAAAGTATTATTGATTGTAGTTGTTGTAAGCATATTTTCTAATTAATTTTTAATGAAAATATTAATATAGTTTTTATGATTGGATCTTTTATCCCAAATAAATCAATCATAGACAATTATAAACAAGAAGGTTAGATAACTTACCTTTGTCCATAGTTTTGTGCAGAAAATCTTGAACAAGATGATTTCCCTCTTTCTGCCTTCAACTCTTATGGTTTCTCTAATGGATGAGAAAACCCTAGCCATCAAGTATTTTTTTTTTTTTATGTTATGAAGAGAAAGGAGAGGGTTCATCCCTTTATATAATAAACCCTTTAGGTCCTAACCCTAATAGGATTTTTAAATCCTAATGGACCTCTTTTAAGTCTCATCTAACTATGATTTTAAGTTCCATCAATTAAAATCCTTTAATGACAAGGAAAGCCCAAAGTTATATCGGCCAAACTAATTAAATTAAAATTAATCTAACAATCTCTCACTTGGCCCATATAATGACTTGAAGATTCAATATACCTTAAGTGCGCACTTTATATTGAATTTCTCATGCCATAATCCTCTGATTGAATTGAATTAATCGAATCATGGCGGTCACAAGTCTAATAACGACTTAATCCCTTCCATGTATCACGTAATTAGTCCAACTCAAAATAGCCTTTATGGAGAACAACCGTAATCGAGGAAAAACTATAATGCTCAACTTTAATTGTCTTTCAAAGACACAATTCATCATCAGACAAACAATTCATGTATACACCACAATGTGGATGTCGAGTAATAAGCAGAAACGCAAACATAACTGTTTATACCTCAATTTACAAATGAGGGTAAATTGGTCTTTGCATAAAATAGATCAAGATGAGTGGTCAGGATTTGATCAGAAATCCTGATGAAACTAAGTTTCTGCACCACCCTGATTCTGTCAGAATTAGGAGAAATCTTACAATTAATAAATAAAGGCCAAAATTAATAATTAAATTAATTAATAATAATTATTTTTGAAATAATTATCATTAATTACTCCCTATATGCCGCCCCTACCTATGGGAGGTGGTGTAACAGGCCTCAAGGGTGCAGCTTCCTTAGATACAGCAACCTACCTCACGCAGAAAGTAAGGAAGGGAGTTGTATGCTACCTGACAATGCAGGTGGGAGATATATCATGGAATAAAATAATCTAAGTCTTTCCCATATGTAATACCCGTCCTTAGTAGTATCACTAGAATAAGGCCATTTAATTATAGTCCCATGCATGTCAATATAGAAATTTTCATAATTGTTATTATTATTACTACTAAAATTTTAGGTAACTAGATTTGATAAATTAGGGATATATTGATATAAAAAAAAAGAAAAGAATTTGTTGATGGCCAAATTGCAAATATTTTAAGTACATGGTAAAAGTGTAAATCTTTTTAGAGGACATGGCAAAATTATAAATTTTCACCTACATATTCTACACTAGTCTAGAAGCTTGAAGAAAGCTTCATATTTTCTTTAATTATTAAGGCTATATCCGGTCATTACTAAACCAAAAAGGAGGGAAACAAAGGTATAATAAAATAATTTTCTTTTATAATTATTTGGGGCCATCCGGCCATTAGCTAACACAAAGCAAAAGACTATTTTTTTATTTCCATCTTCATTTCATCATTTTCTTCTTCTTGCTTCCCACGTCCTTCCTCCTTCCATAAACTTGATTTCCTCTTTTCCAACCATTAAAGCTTTTGATTTTGTATCCAAATAAAAACTTGTTTCATACCCAATCAAAGCCCCATATTAATTTCTTCAAACATGTTCAAGAGTTTCATGATTTTGAAGTTCTAAAAGTTGGGGTTTTGGGTAAAAACCTCTTGGGTTCTTCATTTTAGGAGTAAGTGATCTTCTCTCTTGAAAATAAGTTAGTTTCACTTATTCTAGACTATTTCTTAACTATATTTACTTGAAATTTTTTACTTTAGGTTCTTAAATTTTGGTGGGATTTGATAAATTGAGCACTTACTCCTTATTTACTCTAGAATTCAATTCTAAAGTGAGTGATTTGAGGTATGTCACTACTTTGAAGTTTAAATTGATGAAAGTTTCATTTTTTTAACCCTTGAAAGTGATATAAGGAATTGAGACATGTATGGGGTGATGATGACCAAAACTATATTGAGTTGTTAATGGTATACTAGTAGCCTTAATTTGTTGATTTTGATTAGTTGAAGAATTGAGTTAGCCAAGTTCATAGCTAGGGTAATTTATATATGTCATAACAAGTTGGGTCTTGCAAATAGCCATGCCTTTGATGGGAATTTAGTTGAACATGGATTGTTAATGGTGGAAGTGTTGCTATATGTCAATTGAGAAAAGGAGGAACTTGTGGAGTTCAACGGATTTAATATCAATGCCCCTTTTTTTCTTTTGTAGTAACATTGTCCACAATCCTTTTCCATTTACCAATTAGGTTTGCAAATAATTAATTGATTTTATTATTTTTGGTAAGCATCTATGTGAGTTTTGTTTTAATTAAAGTGATTACTGAGTTCTAGTATTCATGCATTTCATATAGTCATAGGTTTTGTCAAGTTGTTGATTTGTCATGTTATTAGATTATCTTCCACATTTCATATAGGAGCTACCACTTCAAGCAAGGAAAAGAGAACAATTGAAGAGGATAGGGAGTAAAAATCCTCCCTAAACTAGTGAGTGGACAGAATTTATTATTTAACAGTCATTTCTATTAATATTATTATTATTTTCCTAAGTACGATGTGGTTAGTTTCTCATTGGCCTATGAAAAATTGATATGTTTAGTGAGATGGCTGGATGATTGGTTTTGTTAAACACACGTGATTTGATGAATATATTTTTCAGGATATATATATTTAACATGAGCCATCTTGTTTTTCCTATTTTTATACGGTGGGCCCCGGAGAGGGCAACGATTTAGTTACTGCAGTGACTGGTTTAAGTAGCCTACGGACCGCCTTTTGAGGGGCGTAGGTGATTGTGGTTACCTTGGCGGGAGGCGCGTAGGATAACCCGCAAGGTATGATATTGAGAGCTCCTCTTGTGAACTACCACCGCACAAGACCGAGCTCTGCCAACGCCAAGGAACAGGCTCTTTTTATCATATTATTATTACAAAGCCTTGGCGGCCCTAGTTATCGACCTCGGCCAAGGCGATGACTCGGGAAACATGGTTTTGGCTAAGCCCAGTTTTAAAGATTTCATAGGCCTTCTTTGCAATTGTGTTTTTAAATATAGTTTTATAGTTTAATATTAAACTGTTACTTTTATTTATCTCTACTTACTTAGTTTTATGACTGTTCACTCACTGGGTATTCGTACTCACTATTTC